>SJYC01014603.1:0-51808 GCA_006408675.1 Madoqua kirkii
CCCCCCCCCCCCAAAAAAAAAGGCTGGTTAAAAAAAAAAAAAACAGAGAAACCTGCTTCATTTGGGTTAACCAGCATTTCGTAAGCTGTTGACTACAGAACTCCCCTTCCCTCCGGTATCAGAGTTAATACCCATCAGGTGTCCAAAGACCACAGTTGCAAAGACTAGAAACCTAGGGGTCACCTTTGATTCAGCACTTTTGCATCCTCCCCGCAGGAAGGCTCACAGCATTTCTTCAATATGCCTCCTGCTGTCTCCCGCCCCAGATCCGCTCACAACACCCTCCCCTGCTGTATCCTCCTGGGCCTCCCCTGCCCCATCCACCCCGCCCACCTCTAACTGTAACTCTACTTTCACAACACAGCCTCCTGCCTGGAGGGAGCAACAGGGCAGATGCCTTAGAACTGAGTTCTTAGGCTTAACAATGTGACAGGTGTGACCTCAAGGGCCTGGTCTGCCACTTACCCACTGCAGGATCTTTTTTTTTCCCCCTTGGGCTGTGCCACCCCGCTTGTGGGATCTTAGTTTCCGAACCAGGGATCAAAGTGTAGTGGAAACACAGGAGTCCTAACCGCTGGACCACCTGGGAAATCCCTAGCTGGAGGATCCTGAGCAAGTCTCTTAACCTGAGTCCCAGTTTCCTTATCTACAGGATGATGGCTTTCATGTCTTTTTAAAGACTTTTTGATGTGAATGAAGCATTTTTAAAGTCGCTACTGAATTTGCTACAATGTTGCTTCTGCTTTATGTTTCGGTTTCTTGGCCACAAGGCATGTGTGACCTTAGCTCCCCATTCAGGGATTGAACCTGTACCCCCTGCACTGGAAGGCAAAGTCTTAACCACTGGACTGACAGTGAGGCCCCAGGATGGTGACTTTCATCGCAACAGGCTCACTGTAGTTGTCAAAGTGTTAGCCACTCAGTCGTATCCACCTCTTTGTGACCCCATGGACTGTAGCCCACCAGGCTCCTCTGTCTGTGGGATTTTCCAGGTAAGAATACTGGAGTGGGTTGCCATTTTCTTCTCCAGGAGCTCTTCCTGACCCAGGGATTGAACCTGCATCTCCTGTGTCTCTTGCACTGCAGGCAGATTCTTTACCCACTGAGCCATCAGGGAAGTAGATGTGAAGCTAAAAAGATAAATGAAGTGAAGATAAATGTACCTAGAATAACAGTGCCTGCTTCCTGATGAGCACTCAGAGAAGGCCCATCCAGTCCTCGCTGCACAGAGCGGTCCTGAACCTCTCTGATCTCCCCTGCAGTGACCCATGGTGGCTGCCATCCTGCCAGTTTACCACCTGACCACTCTCTCTGTATATGCTGGTTTTCCTGCTTCCTGTTAATCACCCTCTCCTTAGCTGCTTGCACACATGCTCACACCTTTCTCGTGTCCACCTGCTCTTCTCTACCCAGTGGACCCCAGGCTCCTTAAATGCAGGGGCCTCACCCATACCCATCTCCAGTAACCATGCTTGACCCTGGCTAGTGCTTGATGAATAACAGGCCTGAACCCTCAACCCAGGAAAAGCAAGCACTGTGTTGTGTGAACCCTGCCAAGAGAGCATGTTTTGGAAACAGCAAGGGCCAAACCAATCCAAAGACCTTTGTGGTGGCAGAGTTCTTTATCAAATTTCACACAAACAGGCCAGGGGAGAGGTCAGACTCCCCTGGCCAGAAGCCACCTGTTTTCTTCCAACTCTTTCTCTCTCCAAACACTGCAGAAGGAAACTACTCTCACCCCTTCCTGCTGCAGTGTACAAGGAGTGAACCAAGTTCAGGAACAAGTACCCCGGGCTGGAGCCCCACCACTGCTCCTAGCTCCTCTTGTGCTAAACTCAAGTGGGGTTAATAATCACAAACTCACATGGTCATGAAGAGACTATACAACCTATTGTATAATCTTGTTGTTGTTCAGTTGTCCAGTTGTGTCCGACTCTTTGCGACCCCATGGACTGCAGCATGCCAGGCCTTCCTGTCCTTCACCGTCTCCGGAAGTTTGCCCAAGTTCATGTTCATTGCATCGGTGATGTCATCCAACCATCTCATCCTCTGATGCCCTTTTTCCTTCTGCCCTCTCAACCTTTCCCAGAATCAGGGACTTTTCCAATGAGTCAAGTGTTTGCATCAGATGACCAAAATACAGGACTTTCAGCTTCAGCATTGGTCCCTCCAAAGAGTATTCAGGGTTGATTTCCCTTAAGATTGACTGGTTTGATCTCCTTGCTGTCCAAGGGACTTTCAGGAGTCTTCTCCAGCACCATAGTTTGAAGGCATCAGTTCTTCGGTGTTCCACTGTATAACCTACTACGTGTCAATGGCTAGTATTTAACCTAGTCCTGCAACACTCTCGTGCCCCATCCATCCTTAAGTGGACAGGGAGGTAGGGCCAGAGAAGAGTTGCTCTGATTTGCTGAATAATAATGAAATACTGACATCTTGTGTTTCAGTGGTTCTCAACCCCCAAAGATTTTGCCCCCAACCCACGCAGGGCTCACAGCTGGAGATTTTTTTGACTATCAGACAAGGGGAGAAGGGAGGTGCTACTGGCATCTAGCAGGCAGAGGCCAGGGAAGCTGCCAAACGACCTACTAAACACGCAGGACAGGTTCCCCCCACCCCAATAACTCTGCATCCCCCAAAGTTAGAGGTTATGAGAAACGTTCTTACAGGGTAAGAGAACTCAGAAGTTCTGACCATTCTCAGCACTGTCTGAAAGGGCCTGCGGGCTCCAGACTCCAGCGTCGAAAGCCCAGCAAGAGGCAGTCAGGTCGCCCTGCCTCTGACTTCGTCCCGCACGTACACACACAAACCTTCCAATGCCGGTGGACAGGATGGCCGTGGAGCTCTTCAGTTCCTCGTAGAGATCAGCGCCATTGAAGGGGAACGCTGAGAACTGAGCCAGCAGCACCCGTCTCAGGGCGACCAGGGCCTGCGGAAGGGGCGGGACAGCTCAGGATCCGAGCTGCAGCAGCCGAAAAGTGTTCGGCAACGACCTGTCAAAGGAGGGGGGCCTCCCAGGGTCTCAGACGCCGCCGTTATCAATCCTTAGGAACCCCTCTGCTAGGGGATGGGCATTTAGAGACGCCCAGGAGTACAGCGTGGAGACTGTCAGCTCACCTTGTAAGACAGGCCACATTTCTGGGCGACCTCCTCCAGATCTGCAGAAACCAGCTCCACCACTGAAATCGAAACACGTGGTGTTGATGGGCAGGGAGGAAGGTTGGGGACGTCCGCACTTGACTTTCCCGCGCCCGCGCGTACTGGCGGAACCGTGGGACCCGGCGCGGTGCCGGGCACCCTGTGGGGGGGTTCTACCCTCCCAGGGGCGTGGCTCGCCCACGCCCACGTTTCCGGCTCCCCCGGGGCGCAGGAGGGAGGGGAAGGGCCCTCCGGGTGTGCCGGGGCCGGCAGTGTGGCCGGCACTGTCGCGCGCCCGCGGTCACCTGTCTTGATCCCGCCGCTCTTCAAGACCTGGACCATGTCCTGGGTGAGGCCCGGGCACAGTCCCGCCCGGAGCACGCCCATGTTCCCTGGGGGCCTAGGGCCGCTCGTCCTGGGGGCATCCGCGGGGCCCTCTCCAGTCGTCCCCACCCTCCTTCCCCCGGCGCCCCTTTCTGGACGGGCGAGGAATGCGGGAGGCTGCGACCGCGCGGAGAAGGCGGACCCTTCGGGAGCCTGGGCGCCCAGGGCCAGCCCGCCCCGGCCGCGCCGTCGCTTCCGGCTTCCTGGCGCCGGGACCGGGCCTGCGGCGCCACCTGCCGGCCGCAGCGCGAGCGCGCGAGCCGGGCAGTCGGGGCGGAGGCAGCTCGGGATGCACGGAGCCGGGCTCCCAGCGCAGAGGTCTACGCGCCGGGCTTGGAGGCTCGCGGCCCGCGTGCGCTTCCGCCTTCTCCTGGGCCACGCCCCCCGGGGCCGCTTTCGGTTCTGAATGCTGGGCCAGGACGTTCTATCGGATCGACCATCCCTCCGCCCAGGGACCTACCTGTTAGTGAAGGAAGGCAGTAAAGAGCAAATCAAATAAATCAGATAATTACGGAGATTATGATGGCTGCTAAAAAGCAGCAGAGCACAGAGAGGGCATCTGCTTCTCTAGTTTACAAATAAAAGAATTTTTATGTATACAACGATAAAACCCCTGAGTGTGTAGAAAACACACACACACGAATTTTAAACGTCCTTGGCTGGACCTTATCCTCTGGAAGAAACAACTTTACAAGGTTGGCTCTGCACAGTCTAGTGAGGCGGCAGCGGCGGTGGTTGGTGGTTGTTTAGTCGCTAAGTCGGGTCTGACTCTTGCGACCCCATGGACTTGCGAGCCGCCAGGCTCTTCTGTCCATGGGATTCTCCAGGCAAGAATACTGGAGTGGGTTGCCGTTTCCTTCTCCATCTAGTGAGGTACATGCTATGTTTATCCCTGTTTACAGATGAGCAAAATGAGGCTCGGAGGTGAAATCATTTGCCAAAGGCTTCACAGCCTATGAAGCTGTGGGCAGAGCTGGACTGAAGAGCTGACAAATCCCCACTCAGGTGCAAAGCCATTGCTGTTTTAACAGCTGCCGAGTTCCTCACCCCACAAAGTTATGTGTATGTTTCCCTCCCCGTGACATGGTTTCCCTGAGAACAGAAACAACCTCTGGCCCATTTCTGTATGCCTCTGCACCACCCACTGTGGCCACTCAATACCTGAAGACATTTGAAGTGGAGGTCGGACAGAATTTAGAATTCCAGTAGTAAAACCTGGGTATGTGGGTGCTCTGAACCCCATGAGCCATCCCAGCTTTCCCTGTGCCCACACAGCTGCACATGGAGTTTACTGCCTCCAATTTCTGGATATGAAGTCTCAGAATTCTATCGGCGAGGTGTCCCACTCCCAGGGACCCAGTCCATCCTGTACTGCCTGCCTCCCTCCACGCCCAGGCGCCACTGTCTCACCATCCACCTCCTCCTTCCCAGGGCAGATCAGAAGGGCATAGGTGGTGAGCATTTTGAGATCTTGAGAGAAGAGCAGGCTGCTGTAACCACAGAGCCTTAGCCCAAGTGGTGTCGTCGACTATTCTGGGGCTCTGCCCGCTCCTGACGTTGGCCCTGGGCTGCCCAGGGTAGCCCCTAATTGTTACACTCTGTGATAATTATGAAGTCAGCTCATCGCACCGCCATCCCACCGCAACTAAGGGTGTGTCTGCAGCCTCCAGTTTCTCTCTGCTTCCTGTCAGCCTGGCTGTCCTGCATGGTGCCGGCTGCGGTCCTGGCAAAACTCAATGGCATCAGAGACATTCTACAAAGTGGGAGATGGGGAGGAGGCCATGCTGAAGAAGGAAACCCTCAATGTCTTGAATGCCCTCAGTCAAATGCCGAAGCCCTTTCCAACCCCAAGTCAATGAACAGGACCGTCACGACCAAAGGCCTCCCACTTTCCTCAAGGGGCAGTTTGGTGAACTTCTTAAAGGAGGATGCCATCAATCTACCGTAAGACATGAGTCTGGTCTTTTTCTGCTTTCTAAGGCCAGAGCTGGATGGGCGGAGGATTTGGGGAGGGGGGAGGGGGGCGCAGGGAAGAGGGTGTTGAAGAGGCGCCGCTTCCTTGACCTATCACAGTTGAGACTTCCAGGGAAGAACATGTAAGCAGGGTGCCTATGGATTCCTGACCCCAAATCAGTTCTTGGAGGCATGCCGGCCTCCAGCTCCAAGAAGCCTTCTGGAATTAGCTAGAGATGGGTTGGCGGTGCTCGCCGTCCTGTTTGGTCCTCACCATGAAACCCCTCTCCTCTCGCCATGGTTCCTTTGCTCATTCTCCCTATTGTGCCTTCACCTGCCTGGTTATGTCCTCCCCCCAACCCCCAGGAGCCTGCCTGCCTTCAGACTGAGGTCTGTGTATCTCCTCAGTGACCATGGGTTTCCTTCACTTCGTTTCACAAAACTCTTTGGGCACCTACAAGGTCCCTGGTCCAAGGTTAAGTTCTGGGAATGCAGAGGTGGAAAACAGTCTCTACCTTCAAGGAGTTCCCAGCCTGGGGTGTGTGTGTGTGTATGTGTTGTGTCTGTGTGTGTGTGTGTGCACGCTGGTTGGGGGTGGGGGGCTGTCAGACAAGAATTGAGGCTATTACAGTATGGTCTGTGCTATGACAGGGACAACTGGAGGAAACAGAGGGAATTTAGTATAGTTTGGGAGGGGGTGAAGTTAAGGGAGGCTTCGTGGAGGAGGTGACTCTCAGAGGAAGGGAAGGAGTTAGCTAGTGGAGGGACAGAGGGGTGGGCTGACGTGGGCTGAGGAAACTGTCTGTTGGGAAGTTTCATGGGTGTGTGACCTGTGCAATTAAACACAGCCTGACACTTGGAAGGACCCTGTTTAGTTTAATGCTTGGATGTTACTGTTTTGAAGGTCTTAATATTTCTGAAGAAGGGACCCCACAAATTATGTAGCTGGTCCTGATGACGTGAAAGGGGATACAGTGATTACTCCCTCAGGTACCTGTCAGTAAACAGGTATGGCTAAAGTGGCGGATGCAGGTAGGAAACTTCCTGGTATGAGAAAGTCTTAGACTGGGAACCAGGTTTTAATCCAAGTTCTACCACTTAGATATATGACCATAAACAAGCTCATTAAGATCAGGTACCCTTGGTCCCCCACGTGTAAACGAGACCAACACCATCCAGCCGGGCTGCTGTGACGATCACAAGGAATTTTTCTCCAGCATATAGCCCAATGCCTGGCTGCCCGTTCAGCACTGGTGTTTCCAACAAGTAAATCTTCAATAGAGATTCCTTGGGGCTTCCCAGGTGTTCCAGTAGCTAAGACTCCATACTCCTAATGCAGAGGGGCCCAGGTGTGATCCCTAGCTGGGAAACTAGATCCCACATGCCACAGTAAGAGTCTGCAAGCAGCAATTAAAGACCCCACAAGCTGCAACTAAGACCTGGTACCGCCAAGTAAATAATTAAAAAAAGTAAAATAGAGATTCCTAAGAGTTGACTCATTGGAAAAGACTCTGCTGCTGGAGGGACTGGGAGCAGGAGGCGAAGGGGACGACAGAGGATGAGATGGCTGGATGGCATCACGGACTCGATGGACGTGAGTCTGAGTGAACTCCGGGAGTTGAAAATGGACAGGGAGGCCTGGCGTGCTGCAATTCACGGGGTCTCAAAGAGTCGGACACGACTGAGCAACTGAACTGAACTGAACTGAAGGATGGTTTATGGACTTCCCAAGTGGCGCCAGTGGTAGAGAACCCACTTGCTAATGCAGAAGACATGAAAGATTCGTGTTCAATCTCTGTGTTGGGAAGATCCCCTCAAGAAGGACATGGCAACCCACTCCAGTATTCTTGACCAGAGAATCCTATGGAGAGAGGAGCCTGGCGGGCTATAGTCCTTAGAGTCACATAGAGTTGGACACGACTGAAGCAACTTAGCACATAGCACAGGACAATCTATAGTATAACTGACATCCATACCCAGACTCTTGGGCCCACAAAGGGCCTTGGAGGGAGAGTCATCTATTTCAAGTGTCCACCAAGGGCTAGTGTAGGAGGTTTGGGTTGATCAGGATTTCGCAGGAGGAAGTTGATGGGGCTGGGGCTCAGGGAGGAAAACTTTGGCCTTGATCAATCAACCTCGAAGGTGGAGGCTGGCCTGGTGTGAGGGATCTAGGGGTATGTGTGGGTCACTGGATCTGGCTAGAGCAGCCGGGGGAGGTGGGGAAGGAAGCAGGGGAGGGGAGCCAGAAAGCACCAGGGGCAGACAGGAGCTCAGTCAAGGTGCTTGGTGTCCACAGGCCCTATGGCCACTTTCTCTAGACAGGGCTCTTGCAGCTGAGAGCTGTGACCTATGAGTGTGTCAGGAACTCATCTGAGCTGATGGAGACTAGTATTACAAAAATGAACGAAATAGAATTTAAATTCCAGAGTACATCACACACAGAGTAAGTACGGGTTTGAAAAACCAGTTAGGTAGAGAACCCACTTGCTAATGCAGAAGACATGAAAGATTCGTGTTCAATCTCTGTGTTGGGAAGATCCCCTCAAGAAGGACATGGCAACCCACTCCAGTATTCTTGACCAGAGAATCCTATGGAGAGAGGAGCCTGGCGGGCTATAGTCCTTAGAGTCACATAGAGTTGGACACGACTGAAGCAACTTAGCACATAGCACAGGACAATCTATAGTATAACTGACATCCATACCCAGACTCTTGGGCCCACAAAGGGCCTTGGAGGGAGAGTCATCTATTTCAAGTGTCCACCAAGGGCTAGTGTAGGAGGTTTGGGTTGATCAGGATTTCGCAGGAGGAAGTTGATGGGGCTGGGGCTCAGGGAGGAAAACTTTGGCCTTGATCAATCAACCTCGAAGGTGGAGGCTGGCCTGGTGTGAGGGATCTAGGGGTATGTGTGGGTCACTGGATCTGGCTAGAGCAGCCGGGGGAGGTGGGGAAGGAAGCAGGGGAGGGGAGCCAGAAAGCACCAGGGGCAGACAGGAGCTCAGTCAAGGTGCTTGGTGTCCACAGGCCCTATGGCCACTTTCTCTAGACAGGGCTCTTGCAGCTGAGAGCTGTGACCTATGAGTGTGTCAGGAACTCATCTGAGCTGATGGAGACTAGTATTACAAAAATGAACGAAATAGAATTTAAATTCCAGAGTACATCACACACAGAGTAAGTACGGGTTTGAAAAACCAGTTAGTACTGGTTTGTGAAACATTTTAGTTTCATGTGTGTGTGTGTATGTGTATACTGGGGTTTCCCAGGTGGCGCTAGTGGTAAAGAACCCGCCTGCCGATGCAGAAGACATAAAAGACTCAGGTTCAATCTCTGGATTGGGAAGATCCCCTGGAGGGGGCATGGTGATCCAATCCAGTATTCTTGCCCAGAGAATCTCATGGACAGAGCATTCTGGCTGGCTACAGTCCATGGGGTTACATGCATGTGTGTACTAGCTTGTCAAGAAATATGCATTTCTTACTTTCAGTTCAGTTCAGTTGCTCAGTCATGTCCAACTCTTTGTGACCCCATGGACTGCAGCATGCCAGGCCTCCCTGTCTATCACCAACTCCTGGAGTTTACCCAAACTCATGTCTGTTGAGTTGGTGATGCCATCCAACCATCTCATCCTCTGCCGTCCCCTTCTCCTTCCACCTTCAATCTTTCCCAGCATCAGGGTCTTTTCAAATGAGTCAGTTCTTCTCAGGTGGCCAAAATATTGGAGTTTCAGCTTCAACATCAGTCCTTCCAATGAACACCCAGGACTGATCTTTAGGATGGACTGGTCGGATCTCCTTGCAGTCCAAGGGACTCTCAAGAGTCTTTTCCAGTACCACAGTTCAAAAGCATCTATTCTTCAGTGCTCAGCTTTCTTTATAGTTCAACTCTCACATCCATACATGACTACTGGAAAAACCATAGTCTTGACTAGACGGACCTTTGAAGGTGGCCAAAGTATTGGAGTTTCAGTTTCAGCATCAGTCCTTCCAATGAATAATCAGGACTGACTTCCTTTAGGATGGACTGTTTGGATCTCCTTGCAGTCCAAGGGACTCTCAAGAGTCTTCTCCAACAACACACTTCAAAAGCCTCAAATCTTCGGCACTCAGCTTTCTTTATAGTCCAACTTTACATTCATATATGATTACTGGAAAAACCATAGCCATGACTAGACACACCTTTGTTGGCAAAGTAATGTCTCTGCTTTTTACCTAGGTTGGTCATAACTTTTCTTCTAAGGAGTAAGCATTTTTTAATTTCATGGTTGCAGTCACCATCTGCAATGATTTTAGAGCCCTCCAAAATAAAGTCTGTCACCATTTCCACTGTTTCCCCATCTATTTACCATGAGGTGATGGTACCAGATGCCATGATCTCAGTTTTCTGAATGTTGAGCTTTAAGCCAACATTTTCGCTCTCTTCTTTCACTTTCCTCAAGAGGCTCTTTAGTTCTTCTTCACTTTCTGCCATAAGGGTGGTGTCATCTGCACATCTGAGGTTATTGACATTTCTCCCAGAAATCTTGATTCCAGCTTGAGTTTCATCCAGTCCAGTGCTTCTCAATTGTACTCTGCATATGTTAAATAAGTAGGATGACAATATACAGCCTTGATGTACGCCTTTCCCAATTTGGAACAAGTCTGGTTCCATGTCCAATTCTAACTGTTGCTTCCTGACTTGCATACAGATTTCTCAGGAGGCACGTCAGGTGGTCTGGTATTCCCATCTCTTTAAGAATTTTCCACAGAGGCATTATAAAGGATACTAAAACCAAACAAACAAATAAACCCTGTATATCCCTCACACATAGTAGGTATTTCACAAACATCAGCCAAAGAATAAGTACACATGGTCTTATCTGCCATGTGGAAACCTTTCTCCATTTAATTGTTATTTTAATTCATGTGATTTTCTAAACTTACATCTAAGATGCACAAAATAGGGCCACCACCCCTTCTGTGCTGTAATAAAAAATTACAAATTTTGGATTTGTCAAAACACAACAAAACCACTGAGATGAGATAAATAATTATAAATGCCAGTGAAGTCTCTTTCTTGTTTTCCTTTTGATCTGTAAGGTTACTAGTGGATGAGATAATCTTTTATTTATACTGCATGTGGTAAAATTTTGAAACAGGATTTTTGTGTCCATCACATTCTCCCTCCATAATTAAGCCTGTAGGGCTGGCTGGCTGATATTTTTTAATGCGGAGCTTGTCAATTTCTGTTAACACTAATTTAGAGTTCACTGCTCCATATAGCATGGAAAAATGAGGGCAAAACATTTTATATAAAAAACATTTTGAGAGGAGTTGAACAAATGGAAAATCCTTCATTCACCGACTTCTCAGCACTTCCGTTCTGCTGACAGCCCTGGTTTCTACAGTGGTGCACACAAGCTCACCTTGCATGTTTGATTCTCCCAGGTTCCTCGCTCCGCCCTCCTCTTCCTTTCCATGCCCTCCTGCTATAAATAAATGCTCCCTCCCACTTTGCCATGTGTTGTCTTTTTAATTATACCCCAAACTCTCATCGAGTCAGTCCAGGTCTTGTTTTGTCATTAACTCGGGAAGAAAAGAGGCTGCCTCCTGCATTTCACAGGAAACATTACAAGGGCAGACCAAGGCTTTCATCTTGTTCCACCTTCAGCAGACAGAACAATAGGCAGCTATAATCTTGTGACACCCACAACTAATTTATCCAACCAGAAGACAGGTAGCACTCTGCACTGCCGCTCCTGTCTGAAGAGATGCAGTAAATACGCAGCTTAATAGTAGCTTCTCCGGCAGGAGGGCAGCGTTTCACAGCATGGCGTTTTTATAATCTTCCTGCCATGCCGACAGCCAGGAGCACGGCCGTGCATCTCCCTCCTCAGTGGAGCTCAGGATGCATGTAACTGTTAGATGGTGACACATTGTGCCTTTAAGCAAGTTTAACTGTTTTATATCCCCTCTGATCTGCAGCTTTGTACATCTGTTAAGCTGCCTCTTAAACTTCTGTGGGCGCATCTTTGGAGCCACTCCTTGAAGCTCAGCATACGTTGCAGGCCTGGTGCGGAGTTTCTTTGTGATTGCCTCTTGTTTTTCTGTGAGGAGTTTCTCTGCTGTACTGCAAGGCCACAGCTAAATGCATCATCTTGGCCAAAGAGATCATAATAACCTTGTGACAGTCAAGAGCAATACACTTAGACATGGCTGAGCAAAAAGCTTGCCTGGAGAAGCTCTCATTTAAAAACAAATGCAAAAAAGCCACTCATTTTTTAAACATTAATTATTTCCCACATGACTGTGGATCATTTGGGCTTCAGCTGATCTGATTCCAAAAGTTTATATTAGTCAGGATTCTCTGGAGAAGATATATGGACATATGAGAGAAGGATTATTAGAGGAATAGGCCCATATGATTATGGAGGCCAAGAAATCTCACGATAGGATGTCGACAAGCTGGAGAACTAGGGAAGCCCATGACACAACTCAGCCTGAATCCAAAGGCTTCAGAGACCGAGGGCAAGAGAAGACAGATGTCCCAGCTTAATAGGACAGTAAATTCACCCGTCCTTCGCCTTTATGTTCTAATTCAGGTTCCCAACAGATTGGATGATGCTCGTTTACATTGGGGAGGGTAGCCAATTCAAACACTAATTTCCTCCAGAAATGTCCCCACATACACACCCACAAATAACATTTTATCAGTTATCTGGGCATTCCTTTGCCTGGATAAGCTGACACATAAAATCAGTCATCACAAATATGTAAGTTGGGTCAAGGTCTGCTCCGCCTGTCTCATCAGTCTTAAACAAGACAAGACATACCCAAGGCATGTTCTTCCTATGATGGAATGCAACATTGTTTCAAGTCTTGCATCTTTGGCAACATGCCATTGGCCAAAGCAAATTATGTGGATTCAGGCACAAGTCAAGAGACAGGGCGGTGCACTCTGGTTATCCTGAGACTAAAGCAAGTCACAGGGCCAAGGTCAGCATCAAAGAGGCAGGGAAATAAATTCCTCCCAGGAAACTGGGAGTAGGGGAGGAAGTGAGTATTCGCTGAACAACAATCTAAGCTACAACACTATCCTCATCTATAAAATAGAGCAAGCACTGAGCACTGCTGTTTGCCAGATACTGGGAAGCTGATGAACTCAGTAGTCCATCAGTATGGGTTCCATTTCTTAAAGACGCCAAGGACACTGCAAAAAGACGGACAACTGGAAGGTCTTGAGGACCTGACATCAAGATAAAGAGGGCAACTCTAGGACCTGATTCACTAGGAGATTTTTGGGAGCCTGGTTCTGGTTCTTCAAGTCTTGGTGAGATATGCCATGGTTTGAAAATTTAACCCATAAGAAAAAAGGAAAAGAGGCACTGGCTGAGAAAGTCAGCTTTTAAGATATTTATTATTTTTCTTGATGTTGTAAACTTTGTTCATTCTGCTCTTTTAGCACTTTTGGTGTCTAAATACTTGAAGAAAATAAATGTGATGGCATCTGGTCCCCTCATTTCATGGCAAATAGATAGGGAAACAGTGTCAGACTTTATTTTTTGGAGCTCCAAAATCATTGCAGCTGGTGACTTCAGCCATGAAATTAAAAGACGCTTACTCTTTGGAAGAAAAGTTATGACCAACCTAGATAGCATATTCAAAAGCAGAGACATTACTTTGCCAACAAAGGTCCGTCTAGTCAAGGCTATGGTTTTTCCAGTAGTCATGTATGGATGTGAGAGTTGGACTGTGAAGAAAGCTGAGTGCCGAAGAATTGATGCTTTTGAACCGTGGTGTTGGAAAAGACTCTTGAGACTTGAGAGCCTTTGGACTGCAAGGAGATCTAACCAGTCCATTCTAAAGGAGATCAGTCCTGGGTGTTCTTGGGAAGGAATGATGCTAAAGCTGAAACTCCAGTACTTTGGCCACTTCATGTGAAGAGTTGACTCATTGGAAAAGACTCTGATGCTGGAAGGGGTTGGGGGCAGTAGGAGAAGGGGATGACAGAGACTGAGATGGCTGAATGGCATCACTGCCTCAATGGATGTGAGTCCGAGTGAACTCCGGGAGTTGGTGATGGACAGGGAGTCCTGGTGTGGTGCAATTCATGGGGTCACAAAGAGTCGGACACAACTGAGCGACTGAACTAAACTGAACTGAAGGTGCTTGGGGCTTCTATTGCAGATGATATTCATTTGCACACACCAGGATGGCACAAAGCTGGCATCCATTCCAACTGGTTGAGGACCACTTGCAAAGGATAGTACTCTTACTGTACAATTACTTATATTTTGAATGTCACCACTGGCTAAAGTTATGACCAATCTAGATAGCATATTAAAAAGCAGAGACGTTACTTTGCCAACAAATGTCCATCTAGTCAAGACTGTGGTTTTTCCAGTAGTCATGTATGGATGTGAGAGTTGGACTGTGAAGAAAGCTGAGTGCCAAAGAATTGATGCTTTTGAACTGTGGTGTTGGAGAAGACTCTTGAGAGTCCCTTGAACTGTATGGAGAACCAACCAGTCCATTCTAAAGGAGATCAGTCCTGGGTATTCTTGGGAAGGAATGATGCTGAAGTTGAAACTCCAATACTTTGGCCACCTCATACAAAGAGTTGACTCACTGGAAAAGACCCTGATGCTGGGAGGGATTGGGGGCAGGAGGAGAAGGGAATGACAGGATGAGATGGCTGAATGGCATCACCAACTCGATGGACATGAGTTTGGGTAAGCTCCAGGAGTTGGTGATGGACAGGGAGGCCTGGTGTGCTGTGATTCATGGGGCTGCAAAGAGTCGGACATGACTAAGTGACTGAACTAAACTGGCTAAACATATTTACAGCTCTGTGATGCTTGGTCTTTGTTAGGCATGTGAATTATGATTCTGGATTGACTTGTCAGCTCTTCTAAGGGAAACCTTCTTGTCCACAGCCTTTGCAGAAAACATTCATTTTTGGCTGAATTACAAAACTCTACATCCCAACCACCTCCCCATTCTGGCCACAACTGACTGGACACAACTGTATGGGCACCTGACCCAAAGACAGCCAATGACTATGCTCAGGTCTGTAAGGTGGCTTGTCATTGTGTTTCTTTTTAGATGTGTTGGATCAATTCAGTCCTCTATCTTAGAAAAATGAATTGGGAAGTCTGGAGTAAATTAGATATTATCAATGATTAACTGGAAGAATGAGGTTAGCACTGTGTTTTAAAATCAATTTGTTGAAGAACTTATGGTTGCCAGTGTGGGGGTTGGGGGAGAATGGGAGAATGGGATAATTCGGGAGTTTGGGATGGACATGTACACTGTGCTATATTTTAAATGGATAACCAACAAGGATCTGTTGTACAACACAGGGAACTCTGCTCAGTGTGGCCTCCTCAATGGGAGGGGAGTTTGGGGGAGAATATATACATATATATGTATGGCTGAATCCTTTTGCTATCCAACTGAAGCTATCACAACATTGTTAGTTGGCTATATTTCAATACGAAATAATAAATTTTTGAAAAAATCAATTTGTTGGAGTCAATCTGTGTTAGTTTTCTCCTATAGAGTAACAAATCACCCCGAAAGTTAATAACTTAGCTTAACTCTCTGCTTTAGGGCCTCTAATGAAGCCGCAGTCGAGGTGCTGGCTGAGGCAGTGGTACTCTCAAGGCTCAGCTGGGCAGGATCCACTTATATAGGGTTCAAATGCCAGCAAACAGGGATCACTGGGAACCACTTCATGAAGCTACTTCCCAGAGTCACTTTTTAATTTTACTTGCAAAATAACTTTTGCAAGGGCAAATGCCTTTAAAAGTGTTCCTAATTCTAGAAAAATAATATGCACAACTATTTGTATATGTTGAATTAATTATAGTTAAATGAATGAGGTCTTGTTCAGTGGTTAATTACACAGGTTTGGTGAACAAACATAGTTGCAACTTTAAGTGAAGAAATCTGGTTATGTATAACAAACATTTAATAATAAATGTGAGCATCCACTAACAAATATTTATAGTCTTGAGGTTGTAAGTCAGTGTTTCTCAGCACTACTAAAGCAAACCTCTGAATGTTACAAAGGAAAGTCCTTTGGTCTTCCTAATTAAAAAAATACGGACTGAAACTTATTAGATTATAAAATATAGAAAGTAATTATGGATTTACCTTAAATTTTATGAGTTAATACATAAATATTGATCAATCTTCTTCCTTGTCTTTTCAAACAAAAGATAATGGCTATGCTAGGATTCTGAATTCTCAAAATCTCTTGTGTCAGCCCTATCTTCACTTAAAACTCATTATTAAAGATCATTGAAAGCTACAGCAAATGGATTTTACTCTTTAACTGAAGCAGAATTGAAGAAATTAGGGTTTATGATGCTCTGTTTCGACTGTCTGGGAGAGTTGAAGGCTAGAGGGCCCTCTGGACCAGGAAGGTGAACGGTACAAGCCACCTAAAGGCATGAATGAGCAGAAGCTTTGAGATGAAACAAACACTAGTTCACTCCCACAATGCAAAGCGATACAGCCACTATGGAAAAGTGTGGAGATTCACTAAAAAACTAGGGCTAAAACCGCCATATGACCCAGGAATCCCACTACTGGGCATATACCCTGAGGAAGCCAAAACTGAAAAGACACATAGACCCCAGTGTTTGTTCAGACTTCCCTGGTGGCTCAGTCAAGTGTCTGCCTACAATGTGGGAGACCCAGGTTCAATCCCTGGGTTGGGAAGATCTCCTGGAGAAGGAAATGGCAACCCACTCCAGTATTCCTGCCTGGAGAATCCCACGGATGGAGGAGCCTGATAGATATAGTCCATGGGGTCCCAAAGAGTTGAACACGACTGAGTGATTCCAGTGTTCACTGCAGCACTAGGACATGGAAGCCACGCGTATATACCATGGAATGTTACTCGACCATAAAAGGAACACATCTGAGTCAGCTCTAATGAGGTGGATGAACTTAGAGCCTATTATACAGAGTGAAGTAAGTCAGAAAGAGAAAAACAAATAATGTATACTAACACCCATATATGGAATCTAGAAAGATGGTACTGATGAAATTAGTTGCAGGGTGGCAATGCAGACACAGACAGAGAACAGACTTGTGGACTTGGGGAGAGGGGAGGAGAGAGTGAGTTGTATGGAGAGAGTAACATGGAACCATACATTACCGTATGTAAAATAGATAGCCAAAGGGAATTTGCTGTATGACTCAGGGAACTCAAACTGGGGCTCTGTAACAACCTAGAGCCATGGGATGGGGAGGGAGGTGGAGGGAGGTTCAAGAGGGAGGGGACATATGTATACCTATGGCGGATTCATGTTGAAGTTTGGCAGAAACCAACACAATAACTGTAAAGCAATTATCTTTCAATTAAAAAGAAATAAGTTTTAAAAAGAGAGAGAGAAAAGGGGCTCCAACAAGCACACATAGGGGAAATAGGAGGAGGATGGAGGGAAGGTACCAGCACCAGAGGGAAGATCCCTGACTTCCTGCTGCTGACGCTGCTGTGAGTCCATTTCCTGCCTCCACCAGCGTATGCTCAGATCGTTTCTATTCGTGGATTCCTCTCCTTAGCTCCTCACTACATTACCCTCCTCCTACCACCCCTCCCCTCATTCCATTGACATTACTTCCTTGAGTGAATATTCAGGAAAATTGATGTTTCACATGTATAAAATGGTATTCCTTTGGTTTAGTTCCAACTTAAATGACCTAAAGTCGAAGTTTTTACTGTGATAAAATACATATAAAAATTTACCATTTTAACCAGTTTTCAGTGAACAGCTGAGTGGCAGTAAATACATTCACACTGTCATATAAAAACCACCACCGTGTATCTCCAGAACTTTTTCTTCTTCTCCAAATGAAACTCAGTGCCAAGAAAACACTAACTGCCACAACCCTGAGCAACCACCGTTCTACTTTCTGTCTCTCTCAACTTTACTGCTCTAGGTACCATATAAATGGAATCATACAGTATTTGTCTTCTGTGACTGGTCTGTTTCACCTAGCAAAATGTCTTCAAGCTTGAAGCATGTGTCAGATTTTCCTTTCTTTTGAAGACTGAGTAGTATTCCATTGTATATATATACCCCATTTTATTTATCCATTCATCTGTGAGTGGACACTTGGATTGCTTCCTCCTTCAGCTATTGTGAATAATGCTGCTATGAACATGGGTGACGAGTGTCTCTTCTTTGACTTGACTTCTTTTGCATTTACCTCCAGAAGCAGAATTGTTGGATCATATAGATGGTAATTCTATATTTAATTTTTTGAGAAACTGCCATACTGTTTTCCAGACTGGCTGTACCCTTTCATATTCCCATCTACCACGCACCAGGGTCCTAATTTCTCCACATCTGCACCAACACTTGTTATTCTCTAGTTTTGGGATAGTAGCCATCCTGATCAGTGTGAGGTGATCAAGGGAGTTCTGATAAAGAGATACATGCTTTGATTTGGTATGAGAACCAGAACTAGAAAGACTCTTGGGGATCTGCTTGTGGCTGTTTTGGCATCTCTGCTTCTTTCTGAAGCCTTGCTTAGTTTTTCTTATTGTACTGGCTGGCTTTGTCCGCTTGCTTGGGGCTTTTACCCCCTTATCATTCTGGCTGGCATGTGGCCAGAGTCTACTCTATATGCTGTGACTTGTTGAACATCATTTCATCTTAAAACCCACTGACATTCACTTAAGACTCTTAGTTATCCCATAATGAAATGATTATTTTGATCAGACTTGCCCAATAATAGGCTAACTTAGGGTTTGGTTCAGTTCAGTTACTCAGTCATGTCTGACTCTTTGTGACCCCATGAACCGCAGCAATCCAGGCCTCCCTGTCTATCGCCAGCTCCCGGAGTTCACCCAAACTCATGTCCATTGAGTCAGTGATGCATTCAATCATCTCATCCTCTGTCATCCCCTTCTCCTCTTGCCCTCAATCTTTCCCAGCATCAGGGTCTTTTCAAATGAGCCAACTCTTGGCATGAGGTGGCCAAAGTATTGGAGTTTCAGCTTCAACATCAGTCCTTTCAATGAATACCTAGGACTGATATCCTTTAGGATGGACTGGTTGCATTTCCTTGCAGTCCAAGGGACTCTCAAGAGTCTTCTCCAACAACACACTTCAAAAGCATCAATTCTTTGGCACTCAGCTTTCTTTATAGTCCAACTCTCACATCCATATATGACTACTGAAAAAAACCATAGCCTTGACTAGACGGACCTTTGTTGGCAAAGCAATGTCTCTGCTTTTTAATATACTGTCTAAGTTGGTCATAGTTTTTCTTCTAAGGAGTAAGGGTCTTTTAATTTCATGGCTGCAATCACCATCTGCAGTGATTTTGGAGCCCCCCAAAATAAAGTCAGCCACTGTTTCCACAGTTTCCCTATCTATTTGCAATGAAATGACAGGACTGGATGTCATGATCTTTGTTTTCTGAATGTTGAGCTTTAAGCCAACTTTTTCACTCTCCACTTTCACTTTCATTAAGAGGCTCTTTAGTTATTCACTTTCTGCCATAAGGGTGGTGTCATCTGCATATCTGAGGTTATTGATATTTCTCCTGGCAATCTTGATTCCAGCTTGTGCTTATTCCAGCCCAGTGTTTCTCATGATGTACTCTGCATATAAGTTAAATACGCAGGGTGACTATATAGACTTGTTGTACTCCTTTTCCTATTTGGAACTAGTTTGTTGTGCCATGTCCACTTCTAACTGTTAGGTGACTAGTTCTGGCCGTGATCAGAAGGGTAGAGTCACTTTGAGAACTGTAAGGCGTTAAGGGCAGAAGGTAGGCCAGATCTCCTAAAAGGGTAAGGGGGTGTGTGTGTGTGTATGTGTGTGTGTGGTGTGTGTGTGTGTTAGTAGGCAATGGTTGGCTATATTGAGTGGTGTCTAAATCAGATTTTGCATGATCAATCCATTTATCAATCAGTACATATTTACTTTATAGAGGTGTTGGATCTCTTATATTCCATGGGGTTGAATGGGACAGGCAAGCGGCAGGCTGCTCCTGGGTTGCCCTCACCTCCACCCAGTACTCTTTAAGAAACTATGTAATGCTGCTATTTCTAGAGGTAGCTGGCTGGGGGCATAAGCTCTTGGCTCTGCCTAGGGAGACTACAACCCTGGTGAGACAAAGTGGAGAGAAATAGGCTTTCAAGCACACACACACAGAGGGGACAAAGGGAGCTTCCAGATGGACAAAGGGTGCCTACTCTACTGTGCTACAGTCTTCCGTGGAACAAACCTCATTTTTTGATTTGCTTAACATTATCTGGTTGAGTAGCCACCCTACAGAAGACAAATGATAACAGGCACTCACTCTACAGACATTCGGTTTTCTGTTTGTTTTCAATTAATTTTTTTAAACCACGAACGGTTGGTTTACTTATAACAGCGTTGAAAAACAAATGGTTGCTTGATCTATACTCTAACATTGAACAAGCACACTCATTTCTAATAACCCAAGTTTTAATTATTCCAGAGGGCTTAGGAAGTAACAGTAAGAACAACAACAATGCTTTAGCTAAAGCCACATCATAATATCATCAACAGTCCTCTGTTGTGAAGTCAAAGTCACTCAGTCATGTGCAACTCTTCACAACCCCATGAACTGTAGCCTGCCAGGGTCCTCTGCCCATGGAATTCTCCAGACCAGAATACTGGAGTGGGTAGCCACTCACTCCTTCAGGGGCTCTTCCCAGCCCAGGGGCTGAAGCCAGGTCTCCCGCACTGTAGGTGGACTCTTCACTGTCTGAGCCACTGGGGAAGCCCACGTCCTTGGCTAGGAAGGGCTTGATGTTGCCTTCACACTTGATTACCTTCTTGCTCCCAATCCACAGAATATAAATTTCTGGACTGTAAAAATGAGGGTTACTTAGTTCAAAAGCAAAACAGGTCCTTCTCTGGTACCAAGTCACCACTTTTTCTCTGGCAGGCCCTGGGGAGTTACTTCCCAGGGGACTCATGTCAGAGCAGCTTTCAGAGAAAGGAATTTGAACTTGATCCCAACTAAGCCAAGGGAATGGGAAGGACAACAAGGCAGATGTAATTATTTATTTCACTGCCTTTACATAGTGATGAGGTCCTTATCCCTGCCTTCCTCTCAAGCCCTGTAAATCCCTACAAGGGGGCAGTGAGATCAGACCATACATTTAAATGATTTTCAAAGATGCCAAGCAATTCCAACTTTCTGAATACAGAAGTGATAAATCTTCAAAACGAAGAGAAGCTTCCCCCTTTCAAATTTGAGCTGTGAAATACTGATTATGTATTTAGACTTTGGAGCTGTGTAAAGCTTTGTTAGGCAAATCAGCAACCCATCTTTCCTAGCCCCAAATCTATAGCTCCTATTTATCCATGATGCATTTTCTGGGGCTCTAAGAACAGATGTCTTAATACGGTCATCATCGATCCTTTGCAGAATATCTGAGGAGCCAGAGACCTGGTTGAGCTGACAGCAGACTTTTCACTTCAACAAGCCTCACCACTATAATGGAAATCCAAAGGCCTGGAAACAATGTACATAGCTTCCCTGACTAATTTTATTACGCAGACATACTTAATGGCTCCTGTACAATCACATCCAGGGTGGGAAACAGTACTGGATTGTGACGATCCCACTAAATCGACAAGGATTATCAGTCATTAAAAAGGAACCAAATTAGCATCAAGCAGTAATATTTTATACTTATCAAATCTTCTGCTGGTCAAGGTCCATTACTGAGCGACACCATAAAGGCCGGAGCCATCAGCTCATTCTCCAGAACATTTAAATCTCTATTGTATTTGTGTAGGATATAATTTCTGGTAGCAATAAAGCCTAATAAAGGTTACACCCCAGTGAATAAAGTGTTCATAAATGGACCCATGACATTTAAATGGATAATTATATTTGAGATAAAGGAAGAATCTCTCATTTCAGTGAAGAAGTGTTTCAAGTTGTGCCCAACCCAAGTGACCTACCAGCTACAGGGTGGTTTTACATGGCTTTATAGTGGTATAAAATATTAATATTGCTGGTTACTATTGTATTAGATTAATTATTCATCAGGTCTTCCCAACGATTTCTGTCTATCAGAATCATCAAGACTAAATTTAAAATGTTCTCACATGATAAGAGATTGAATGGAAAAGAACTATTATATGTATCTCTAAGCATGGCTGACATATGTTGGTATTTACTTTCCCCTCAACCTCCACCCTGCCACAGCATGTCAGCCTGTCACTAGACTATATCTTCACATGGTGGAGAAGTGTAAAATAGAATCAGTAAATGATTAGGAGAAAACTGAAAGAGCTGTTACTAATGTGATGTATTGAATCCAACTGGAACATTTCAACATATGTCATGTACTGATGCCTCTCAGTTTTCATTAGGACTGTACCACAGACAACCAACAGAACCTGTCTAGGCAAAAACAAAACAAAGCACAAGTGCTGCAGGGGCTGTAAGCATGGCTACCCTTCTGTCTCCGGGATAAATCATCTCCTATTTCTTGTAAGCATTAGACTTAGGAAAATAAGAAAGACTCAAGTGTAACACAACTAATGCTAACTTGTTTTATTAATCAATTAATATTTAATTTGTGCATTCACAAATATTTATGCATTAATATTAGGAAGCTATTTGACTCTTTTGAGAGAATACTGGCCATATTATATTTTCTCAAATAAATTGAATAAATAAAATGTTACACATTCTAAGAGGAAATCTCAGAGAAGTCAGCCAGCAAGACTATCATCACTTTTTAAGCAGAGAACTGGGTTTTACTATTCTTTATATGCCAGGTGCTTAGCAATAAATCTTCAGTGGGTAAATAAATATAATTTATTTTAAAGGAATTTTCTCTCCAACAACAGGATAGAGTAGAAACCCTAAACAGATCTCCCTGGATAAATTACAAAATCTCCCTTAGGAAAGCAATATTGAGCTGGAAATAAAGTAAGGAGTCTTCTGATGCCAAAAATACAGTGAAAGGTGGGACTCCATTGAGCAATAAAGTCCTTTTATTTCAGAGAGCTTCTGATGAATTCTGGTGACTCTGAAGTTCCATTTTGATTACTGCATGGGAAAAGAGAGACAGAAGGCAAAAATTACAACCCACTCAATATGGAGAGTCTAATAAGAAACCCCTGCATAATTCTGGGATCCTAAAAAGTTATGTTGTTAGAAACAGTGAACCAGAAATAAACATACTTGCAGAAGGAGACTAAAAGAAAATTGTCTTTTCTGACCTTGGCAATGAGAAGAGGGGAAACAAAGCCTTTCCTAACTACAGCTAAGCCTACATACAGATTTGCAACCCAAAGTACACTTTTAGAATATTTTGAGAAAGGTCAAGTCAAAACTTTCACTTAATAGTTTAGGTCACCTGGATGAAGCCTTACTTTCTTTACAGAAGTTAAACTCTCTGTAAAGGAACATCCTTTAAACCAAGGATTTCAAAATATTCATGAACTCTAAGTTCACTGCAAAAAAAAATAGGCAGAATACACTGACATAAATCACAGCAAGATCCTCTATGACCCACCTCCCAGAGTAATGGAAATAAAAACAAAAACAAACAAATGGGACCTAGTTGAACTTAAAAGCTTTTGCACAATGAAGGAAATTATAAGCAAGGTGAAAAGGCAGCCTTCAGAATGGGAGAAAATAATACCAAATGAAACAACTGACAAAGAATGAATTTCCAAAATATACAAGCAGCTCCTGCAGCTCAATACCAGAAAAAAAACCCACCCAATTAATAAGTGGGCCAAAGAACTAAACAGACATTTCTCCAAAGAAGCCATACAGATGGCTAATAAACACATGAAAAGATGCTCAATAACTCATTATTAGAGAAATGCAAATCAAAACCACAATGAGGTATCATCTCACACTGGTCAGAATGGCCACCATCAAAAAGTCTACAAACAGTAAATCTGGAGAGGGTGTGGAGAAAAGGGAACCCTCTTACACTGTTGATGGGAATGCAAACTAGTACAGCCACTATGGAGAACAGTGTGGAGATTCCTAAAAAAACTGCAAATAGAACTGCATATGATTCAGCAATCACACAGCTGGTCATACACACCAAGGAACCCAGAACTGAATGAGACACATGTACCTGAATGTTCATGGCAGCACTGTTTACAATAGTTAGGACATGGAAGCAACCTAGATGTCCATGAGCAGATGAATGGATAAGGATATTAACACATATATATGGAATTTAGAAAGATGGTAATGATTCTATATGCAAGGGAGCAAAAGAGACACAGATGTAAAGAATAGACTTTTGGACTCTGTGGGAAAAGGCGAGGGTGGGTTGATTTGAGAGAGTAGCATTGAAACATGTATATTACCATACATAAAACAGATAACCAGTGAAAGTTCGATGCATGAAGCAGGGCACTCAAAGCTGGTGCTCTGGCAATCTATAGATTCAATGGAATCCCCATAAAGCTACCAACTGTGTTTTTCACAGAACTAGAACAAATAACTTCACAATTTGTATGGAAATGCACAAAACCTTGAATAGCCAAAGCAATCTTGAGAAAGAACGGAACTGGAGGAATCAACCTGCCTGACTTCAGACTATACTACAAAACTACAGTCATTAAGACAGTATGGTACTGGCCCAAAGACATTCAATGGAATGAAATAGAAAACCCAGGGATAAATCCACGCACCTATGGACACCTTATCTTTGACAAAGGAGCAAGAATATACAGTGGAGAAAAAACAATGTCTTTAACAAATAGTGCTGGGAAAACTGGTCAACCACTTGTAAAAGAATGAAACTAGAACACTTTCTAACACCATACACAAAAATAAACTCAAAAGGCATTAAAGATCTAAACGTAAGGTCAGAAACTATAAAAATTGTAGAGGAAAACATAGGCAAAACACTCTCTGACATAAATCACAGCAAGTTCCTCTATGACCCACCTCCAAAAGTAATGGAAATAAAAACAAACAAATGGGACCCAACTAACTTAAAAGCTTTTGCACAAAGAAGGAAACTACAAGCAAGGTGAAAAGACAGTCTTCAGAATGGGAGAAAATAATAGCAAACGAAGCAACTGACAAAGAATTAATCTCAAAACTACACAAGCAGCTCATCATGCAGCTCAATTCCAGAAAAATAAATGACCCAATCAAAAAATGGGCCAAAGAACTAAACAGACAATTCTCCAAAGAAGACATACAGATGGCTAACAAACATATGAAAAAATGCTCAACATCACTCATTATCAGAGAAATGCAACTCAAAACCACAGTGAGGTACCATCTCATGCTGGTCAGAATGGCTGTTAGTTATCAAAAAGTCTACAAAAAAATAAATGCTGGAGAGGGTGCAGAGGAAAGGGAACTCTCTTACACTGTTGGTGGGAATGCAAACTAGTACAGCCACTAAGGAGAACAGTGTGGAGATTCCTTAAAAAAGCTGGAAATAGAACTGCCATATGACTCAGCAATCCCACTGCTGGGCATACACACCGAGGAAACCAGAATTGAAAGAGACACATGTACCCCAATGTTCATCGCAGCACTGTTTATAATAGCCAGGACATGGAAGCAACCTAGATGTTCATCAGCAGATGAATGGATAAGAAAGCTGTGTTACATATACACAATGGAGTATTACACAGCCATTAAAAGAATACATTTGAATCAGTTCTAATGAGGTGGATAAAACTAGAGCCTATTACACAGAGCGAAGTAAGTCAGAAAGAAAAACAGCAATACAGTATGAAAGTGAAAGTGAAGTCACTCAGTCGTGTCTGACTCTTTGCTACCCCATGGACTGTAGCCTACCAGGCTCCTCCTTCCATGGGATTCTCCAGGCAAGAGTACTGGAGTGGGTTGCCATTTCCTTCTCCAGGGGGTCTTCCCGACCCAGAGATCAAACCTGGATCTCTTGTATTCTAGGCAGACGCTTTAACCTCTGAGCCACCAGGGAAGCCCATATATACGGAACTTTAAAAGATGGTAACAATGGCCTTATATGCAAGACAGCAAAAGAGACACAGATGTATAGAACAGTCATTTGAACTCTGTGGGAAAGGGCGAGGATGGGATGATTTAAGAGAATAGCACTGAAACATGTATATTATCATATGTGAAATAGGTTGCCAGTCCAGGTTTGATGCATGAGACAGGGTGCTCAGGGCTGGTGCACTGGGATGACCCAGAGGGATGGGACGGGGAGGGAGATGGAAGGGGTTCAGGATAGGGGACACACATGTACACCCATGACTGATTCATGTCAAAGTATGGCAAAAATCACTATAATATTATAAAGTAGTTAGCCTCCAATTAAAATAAATATACACATTTGAAGAAAAAAAAACAGCTGTGGAAAAAAGACAGTTCCTCTGCAAAGGAATGTCACTTAGACTGACAGCCTGAGAGCTAATTTCTCACTAGCCACAATATAATCCAGAAGACAATGTAATGATCTAATGTTTCAAGAGAAAAAACTAATTGTTAGATTAGACTTCTATGCCCAAGAAAACTATCTACCATGAACAGAGTAAAGAGAATTTTACATAAGCAAAAATGGAATTTAAAATTAGTTTTCTGTTGCTGCCATGACAAATTACCACAAACTTAGCAACTTAAAACACAATTTTATTATCTCACAGTTTTATGGGTCTTATCTGTTGAAAAAGCATAAGGCACTACAATTTCTAATGCTGACTGAACTTTGAGATCTGGGTTTCAAAGTGACTCTCTATGGAGCCTAACTAGGTCCAGTCAATGCTAATGGATCCTCGACTCAATTTATAGGCAAGATTCTAACAGACACCCAACCTGTTTTATGATAAAAAGATGAAGTCATCACAGAGTAAGTGATGCTAGCAAAAACATCACTTTTAAGCAACTCCTGCAGCCATTAAAAATGCAACGAATAAAATGTTGGAAGCTGACCCACACTTGGAAAGAAGTATAACAATTCACCAAAGCACAGAAAAGACCTCAACTCCATGTCACAGGTTATATGATAACTAGAAGGGAAGCACTGTTGAAACTAATTTTGATTTTTTTTTTAACTTTTGCAATTAAAGACTTTAATTCTCAATATGTCTAATGTTTTAACCTACAAGGTACTAAGTATTAGTTTTACTGTTTTTAAAAGTTCTGCACACATTTGTAAGCAACAGTTAAGATTTTAAGGTTTTGACAAAAAAAATTTTTAAAGGTCATGAAACAACTGCACTTTCCCCCTGATGGTTATTAAGGAAGATTTCTAGGGTTCTAGTTTTCTTAGTCATTTTTATACTTCTGCACTAACAGGGAAAGCCACAACTGCCAGCATAGTATGTTGATTTCATGTATGTGTTTGGCTGAATATGCATGAGGAAAAAATCATTTTTAATACAGCTATCCTTCACTAGAGTTTCTATTCTTTAGGAGACAGTTTTGCCAATAACAAGATGATTAACGCTAAATAAGCTAATGAATATCTAAAAGGGACTGTTAACAGTAGAAAAATAGTTCCGTTATTGAAGAGTTGTCCACAAGTCTAATTTATAAGCTTGTCAATTTTTGTCTGTGGGAACATCAATTTTGTATTAGTGATCAAGATGAAAAAGACTTGGGAGACCTACTAGAGTAAAATTCCCTGAGTACTTTTCAAAAGTAAACACATATATCATCTTAGTCTTCTGAGTGGGAAAGTTTGATTACCTACATCCAAATATATGAAACTCTATTATATATGTCATATGAGTGAAAACTGTACTCCAGAACCTTAATTTATAATATTAAACAGCATTGTGATGCCAGAAATGGCTAAAAATTACAAATACTAACAAAACTGACCAAACAAAACAGTGCTTTTAAACATTTATAGTATAAATGAGACCAACCATAACTCCCTTATCATGTCAAAGTATGGCAAAAATCACTATAATATTATAAAGTAGTTAGCCTCCAATTAAAATAAATATACACATTTGAAGAAAAAAAAACAGCTGTGGAAAAAAGACAGTTCCTCTGCAAAGGAATGTCACTTAGACTGACAGCCTGAGAGCTAATTTCTCACTAGCCACAATATAATCCAGAAGACAATGTAATGATCTAATGTTTCAAGAGAAAAAACTAATTGTAGATTAGACTTCTATGCCCAAGAAAACTATCTACCATGAACAGAGTAAAGAGAATTTTACATAAGCAAAAATGGAATTTAAAATTAGTTTTCTGTTGCTGCCATGACAAATTACCACAAACTTAGCAACTTAAAACACAATTTTATTATCTCACAGTTTTATGGGTCTTATCTGTTGAAAAAGCATAAGGCACTACAATTTCTAATGCTGACTGAACTTTGAGATCTGGGTTTCAAAGTGACTCTCTATGGAGCCTAACTAGGTCCAGTCAATGCTAATGGATCCTCGACTCAATTTATAGGCAAGATTCTAACAGACACCCAACCTGTTTTATGATAAAAAGATGAAGTCATCACAGAGTAAGTGATGCTAGCAAAAACATCACTTTTAAGCAACTCCTGCAGCCATTAAAAATGCAACGAATAAAATGTTGGAAGCTGACCCACACTTGGAAAGAAGTATAACAATTCACCAAAGCACAGAAAAGACCTCAACTCCATGTCACAGGTTATATGATAACTAGAAGGGAAGCACTGTTGAAACTAATTTTGATTTTTTTTTTAACTTTTGCAATTAAAGACTTTAATTCTCAATATGTCTAATGTTTTAACCTACAAGGTACTAAGTATTAGTTTTACTGTTTTTAAAAGTTCTGCACACATTTGTAAGCAACAGTTAAGATTTTAAGGTTTTGACAAAAAAAATTTTTAAAGGTCATGAAACAACTGCACTTTCCCCCTGATGGTTATTAAGGAAGATTTCTAGGGTTCTAGTTTTCTTAGTCATTTTTATACTTCTGCACTAACAGGGAAAGCCACAACTGCCAGCATAGTATGTTGATTTCATGTATGTGTTTGGCTGAATATGCATGAGGAAAAAATCATTTTTAATACAGCTATCCTTCACTAGAGTTTCTATTCTTTAGGAGACAGTTTTGCCAATAACAAGATGATTAACGCTAAATAAGCTAATGAATATCTAAAAGGGACTGTTAACAGTAGAAAAATAGTTCCGTTATTGAGAGTTGTCCACAAGTCTAATTTATAAGCTTGTCAATTTTTGTCTGTGGGAACATCAATTTTGTATTAGTGATCAAGATGAAAAAGACTTGGGAGACCTACTAGAGTAAAATTCCCTGAGTACTTTTCAAAAGTAAACACATATATCATCTTAGTCTTCTGAGTGGGAAAGTTTGATTACCTACATCCAAATATATGAAACTCTATTATATATGTCATATGAGTGAAAACTGTACTCCAGAACCTTAATTTATAATATTAAACAGCATTGTGATGCCAGAAATGGCTAAAAATTACAAATACTAACAAAACTGACCAAACAAAACAGTGCTTTTAAACATTTATAGTATAAATGAGACCAACCATAACTCCCTTTGAAATTGTTTACCTCAGATTGGGACTTGCATCCACACTCTGGGACTCAAATCCAGTCAAAATCCAGTTTGGGACTTGAACCCACATGACCAGGGCTTGAGCCCAGACAAAACCGTGCTTGAGACTGGAACCCTCGTAGGTGGGACTCAAACCTGGCCAAAATCCTGCTTGGGACTTTGGGACTTGAACCCATGTGCTGGGACTCAAACCCTGCCAAAACCCTGTTTGGTACTTGAAGCCATTGGCCTGGGACTCAACTGAGCCAAAACCCACAGTACCTGGCTTCAGGACCTAATGAAGCTCAGGTTCTTGATGTCTCTTCACAGAAAGAATTCAGTGAGACACAAAGTGATAGGTAAGAAGTGGATTTATTTAGATTTAGAGGGGAACACACTCCACAGACAGTGTGGGCCATCACAGAGGGTGAGTGCGGCCTCGAAATGTGGTTGCTTTAATATGCTGGGCAATTTCATATGTGGATGAGTGGGAGGACTATTCCATCTATTTTAGAGAAGGGGTGGAGATTTCCAGGAATTGGGCCACCACCCAGTCCTTGGTGCCTTGGAACTGTCATGGCCACTCTGGGTGTGCCCTTTTGCTTGCTGATTGAGGATTAAGCTTTAGTCTTGTCTGCCACCTTGGTCCCTTTTGATTCTAATCCGTTTATGTTGTGTCCACGGGCTATGTCATTCTTATAAAAGTTGTGCCCTGCCCCTTTTCTTCCTGTTACACCTTGGGCACCACCCTCCCCCCCAAAAAAGCCAGGAGGAGTTTATCTAAACAAATAACAGGATGGATGAAGTCTCCGGAATGGAGTTTAGGTCATGAGGCACTGAGTAGTGCATGATTTAAATTAGCCTAATTTAAATTAGTGGGAATTTACTGGCTTTGGAGCCAGGGGTCTAACCTCAGACATGACTCAATTCAGGCTTCCAAACATGGCCAGCAAACTGGCATCTCTCTGCTCTGTTTTCCTTCTCAGTGGCTCTCAAGAGGGCATGATTACCACTGCAAGTTCCAGGCTTACTTCTTCTGACTCAGCAACTCCAGTCAAAAAGAGGTTTTCTCTTCCTAATGGAACCATCACAGTTCCACGGCTATTGCCATGACACTAAACTTGAGTTCTGCCCCTTTCCTGGAATAGTTACAGGCGCCAGAACTAGAGTAGATGTCGGTCCTGGAAATGAAAAGAAGGATGGCTTAAGTGCACAAGGTGACAGAAACCATACTGTGTATGTGTGTCTGTCTGTGTCTCTGTGTGTGTTTCTTTCCAAGAGGGGTCCATAAAAGGAGGATCAATGACCACAAGTTGGCCAAAGAACAGATGACCATAATGGAATGATGCAGAACTTAGGAGCTTGAAAGATGTTAGAGAGCAAATTCCAGACCAAAATTCTAATGAAGGAATCCAGGCTCTAGGACTCTGAAAGGTAATGACCCCATCTTTACTGTTCCTCTTCCCATGGTCAGGATGCTAATTCTGTGGATGAACAGTTCTGGTTGTTAGACTCCTTATACTGTTCCCCAAATCTACCTTGCTGCAGTTTCTACCTTGACACTGCAGGGCCCTGTGGGGCTCCTGGGCACAAGGCCTTTCTGTGTTCCCCATTAAGTAGGGAAGGGAGAGGATGTGAGATCAGGGAGAAACAAATTGTCAAGAGCAGCCATGGGCAAGATTCTGTTTTCCCCATCAACAGATTCTCACAACAATATCTTTGAACTATTTTGTATATACCAAAACCCATTCCAGGTGGGAGAAGTTAACAATGGTGGTATGCTGCCCACAAGCAAGTAGATCCCAGATGACTTGGAGTTTGATGACGTTGACTCCTACTTACTTCACCAGCAACTCATCAGAATAATGTTCATGAGCTGATTACACCCTTTTTAAACAACTGCTATAAAACTCCTCACTATCTTCCCTGAAGGGGTACACACAGTTTTGAGGGTATGAGCCCACTGTGTCCCCCTTTGCCTGGCAAATCAACAAAGCTCTCCTTTTCTGAAATGAAGCGTTAGTCACTCAGTCATGTCTGACTGTTTGCAAGCCTATGGACTGTAGTCCACCAGGCTCCTCTGTCCACGAGATTTCCCAAGTAAGAATACTGAAGTAGGTTGCCATTTCCTTCTCCAGGAGCTCTTCCCAATCCAGGTATTGAACCCAGGCTTCCTGCATTGCAGGCAGATTCTTTACCATCTGAAACACCAAGGAAGCCTAAAGAAAGTCAAAGTGTCACTCGCTCAGACATGCCAGATTCTTTGCGACCCCATGGACCAAAACCTGCCAGGCTCCTCTGTCCATGGAATTCTCCAGGCAACAGTACTAGAGTGGGTAGCCATTCCCGTCTCCAGGGGATCTTCCTGACCCAAGGATTGAACCTGGGTCTCCTGCACTGTGGGCAGATTCTTTACAGTCTGAGCCAGTATGGAAGCTCCTGTTCTACTTCACCCAAAACTGTCTCTGAGGTTTGAACCTGTGTACAGAGATGCTGAGCTTTCAGCATTACTTTGGGTTCAAATCCTATCTTCATGAACACTAGAGAAGCAAAGCGATGGTTCCTAGACTGGTGAGCACAGCTGATCGCATCCTTCCCACCTGTCTTTCAAGTTTTCCTCCCTACCCCACACATATATTCACGAGAGGTGAACTCACTATGGATCTTTCTCTCAGGTATCAGGGCCCCTCATTAGCACAAGCTCCACGAGTGCTGAGAGTACAGAGGGTCCTAGGAGGGGAGGGGAAGCCAGGTTACCAACAGGAAGTATTTCTACTTACACAGTTTTGGTTAACTGTCTAAGAGCTCTCAGAAAAAGTGACTGAGATCTCCAAGGCTCCAGTAGTTTGTTGTGATCCATTTCTGCATTCAAAATAAATATTTAAATTCATATCTAACTTTGTGATGATAATTTCGTTTTACTCTTTTCTTAAAGACCTTCTTCCCTACCCATCCCTCAAAATGTACACACTTTAGGCCGGACAATATCTTTATCTGCCATCACTGCTACTAGACAGTTTTTCCAGTAGCCATGTATGGATATGAGAGTTGGGCTACAAAGAAGGTTGAGCAACAAACAACTGATGCTTTTGGGTTTCAGTCCAGATTAAATGCAATTGCCCAGCCTTTCTTGATCTACAGTTTTAGTTTTTATATTCTGATAGGTGATGCCAGAATTTCAAGTTTTGGAATTTGGAAGGACTGACTGATCAATTTTTAAGATCACCAGACTAGAGTTATAAACGACATTTTGTTCATTTTTATTAGTTAAAAGAGAAAGGCCCTTTGTTAGATAAACTCAGAAAGAGTAAACTCTTTTGCTAGACTGTCAACTCCTGGAGAACAGAGATGATGTTTGATTCAGCTCACATTTCTGCATTACCTGGCATAGTTCCTCACATATCAGGCTGCTTAGGAAATATTGGTTATATATATGAATGAGTGAATGAATGAACTGACAAATAGATTCCTTTGGGGGTCAGCTTCCTCATTGTGTTTTGTTCCAGAGTCCCTTTGTCTTTAAAGATTTATCACGTCTCCAGGGGATCTTCCTGACCCAAGGATTGAACCTGGGTCTCCTGCACTGTGGGCAGATTCTTTACAGTCTGAGCCAGTATGGAAGCTCCTGTTCTACTTCACCCAAAACTGTCTCTGAGGTTTGAACCTGTGTACAGAGATGCTGAGCTTTCAGCATTACTTTGGGTTCAAATCCTATCTTCATGAACACTAGAGAAGCAAAGCGATGGTTCCTAGACTGGTGAGCACAGCTGATCGCATCCTTCCCACCTGTCTTTCAAGTTTTCCTCCCTACCCCACACATATATTCACGAGAGGTGAACTCACTATGGATCTTTCTCTCAGGTATCAGGGCCCCTCATTAGCACAAGCTCCACGAGTGCTGAGAGTACAGAGGGTCCTAGGAGGGGAGGGGAAGCCAGGTTACCAACAGGAAGTATTTCTACTTACACAGTTTTGGTTAACTGTCTAAGAGCTCTCAGAAAAAGTGACTGAGATCTCCAAGGCTCCAGTAGTTTGTTGTGATCCATTTCTGATTCAAAATAAATATTTAAATTCATATCTAACTTTGTGATGATAATTTCGTTTTACTCTTTTCTTAAAGACCTTCTTCCCTACCCATCCCTCAAAATGTACACACTTTAGGCCGGACAATATCTTTATCTGCCATCACTGCTACTAGACAGTTTTTCCAGTAGCCATGTATGGATATGAGAGTTGGGCTACAAAGAAGGTTGAGCAACAAACAACTGATGCTTTTGGGTTTCAGTCCAGATTAAATGCAATTGCCCAGCCTTTCTTGATCTACAGTTTTAGTTTTTATATTCTGATAGGTGATGCCAGAATTTCAAGTTTTGGAATTTGGAAGGACTGACTGATCAATTTTTAAGATCACCAGACTAGAGTTATAAACGACATTTTGTTCATTTTTATTAGTTAAAAGAGAAAGGCCCTTTGTTAGATAAACTCAGAAAGAGTAAACTCTTTTGCTAGACTGTCAACTCCTGGAGAACAGAGATGATGTTTGATTCAGCTCACATTTCTGCATTACCTGGCATAGTTCCTCACATATCAGGCTGCTTAGGAAATATTGGTTATATATATGAATGAGTGAATGAATGAACTGACAAATAGATTCCTTTGGGGGTCAGCTTCCTCATTGTGTTTTGTTCCAGAGTCCCTTTGTCTTTAAAGATTTATCTGAGAATTTTGCTCCTTGACAAAATGGAGACCAGTGATGTGTAAGGTATTCCAGGTTTGAACCATGTACATATTTTTCAGAGCTAATCAGCAAAGCACTAGTAACTGAGTTAGGGCCTGGGCAGGACACTAGACTCAGAGTTTAGAGACCTGGGTTTGAAACTTAAGCACTGCTTTATCTTTGAATCCAAAGTGTGCTCATCTGCAAAACGGGGATAGTAATATGTTCTCTGTCTTCTTTTCAAAGTTGTAGTGAGTATCAAATAAAACAGAGTACAAAAGTACCCTGAAAATGATAAAATATCCATAAAAAACAGGAGGTATTAGTTCTCCTAATTCTTCAACTAAGTGGCTATGGTCTTAGCTCATACCCCTTCATCCTTCTCAATCTTGATTTCTTCATCTTGAAACCAAGAGGGCTGGACTAGATGGTCTCTAGTGGGTGTTCAGCCCTCACGTTATGTACACACAGCTGGGTCGCTCAGCTCTGGTGAGAGGAAGGAGGAGGGATGGATCAAATTCTTCACTGAACAGATTTAGGCAATTTAAGACTTCCCTGATGGCTCAGTAGTAAAGAATCTGCCTGTGATGCAAGAGACCTGGGTTCTATTCCTGGGTCAGAAAGATCCTCTGGAGAACGGAATGGTAATCCACTCCAGAATGTTGCCTGCAGAATTCCATGGACAGAGGAGCCTGGTGGGCCACAGTCCGTGGGGTCAGACAGTCAGACATGACTGAGTGATTAACACTACTGCTTGCCCACTGAGACAAAGCAGTCATTCTAGGTGGCCAAATTTCATTTTAGAAAGTGAGCCAGAGACAAATGCATCTTGGCAGGCTAGAAGCTCTGTATTTGATCCGAAGAGAGCTTTATTTTGGAGCGAGAGATGTTTAAAAACAACATAAATCACTCACAGAAATGTAAGGAACAGTTATGTTTTCAGGTACCCGCTGACTCAGATATTGTGTTAGGTGCTTGAAGTATATTAGCTCATTTAGGCTCACAACAATTTTTCAGATTAACTATTATGCCCATTTTCCAGTTAAGACCTCACTGAGATTCTGAGAGGTCATATAACTCAGTGAAGGATTTAAAATCAAAGCTGTTTGGCTCCCATGGTTTTCCTTATATGATTCTACCTCTACAATGCGCAAATCACAGATAAAAATTTCGGAAACAAATCTGCATTTTCCAGGAGGCAATGGCTGTGGCCTCGCCTACAAACCTCTTTTGGCCCAAAATACAAGCAGTAAAAACCCCAAACCAAAACACCAGGGGCTTCCTGGAGACTCTAAAAGGTGACCTTGGTGAGCACCAACTTCAGACATAAAATAAGGCTGCTAATGACATATCCCTACCTTTTGCCCCTTCAGATCAGTGCTGGGTCCATTTCAAAACATTTCTCAAGCTTAAAGATTCATTTTTCTAGGCTGTGGCCTTCTAAGTTCATAGTCTCAACTTATCAGATCCCTGGAGGGAATTTCTGAATTACTCAATTCCCTTTGCCCGTACTTATATCCTAATGATAGGACATTAAGATGCAAATGAAACAGAAATTTAGCAAGCAAATCAGGGCACTTTCTAATTGATACATCAATAAATGCTTGCCCAGAGGCACCACACGGTTGCCAAACCTAAGCAAGGATTTCAAAGGCCCACCTGCAAGCCTGAGGCACACAATATGTGAGAAATTCTCTCTAGCCGAAGTCTGTAGGGCAGGCTTCTCCCCATGGGGTGGCTGAACTTGCTGAACGTTCTTCTTTCACTCCTCCCTTGCAGTGCTGACCGAACCCCATGCCTCACAACTACTGAAACTCTAGAGCCCACGCTCTGCAACAGGACAAGGCACCGCAGTGAGAAGCCTCCACACCACAGCTAGAGAGCAGGCTCTGCTCCTCGCAACTAGAGAAAGCTTATGCAAAGCAACGAAGACCCAGCACAGCCGAAAATAATTTTTTTAAAAAGTCATTGTCTTCTATAATCAAATTCATACGTATCTTAGAAAGTCACAGTTTATCTTACATTTTACTATCTCTGGTTCTTGGTCAAAGACTGTACAGGAGATAGAAGAAGCTTAATCAATGCTCAAGAGTGAAATACGACCATCCCTTGATTTCAGTTAGTTTAGGCAGGCGATAAGTACCGAGAGAGTCATTTCTCTCATTTTGGGGGGTTTCAAGACTCTGCAAAATGCCCGTGTGAATCACACAACTCCTGGATCATACTTTTTGAGATAGCTGCAGTGTTTCTCACTTTCTCGGACTTTCTTACTGCATTCACTGTCAGTTTATACATAGTCACACATATACCATTCAGTTTAGCTCCTGATCATAACATTGTCTTGTGCTATTTCTCATTTGTCTTATTCAAGTAGGAGATCTAGCTGGAACCAGGGTCCAGGATAGGTTTCCAAAAGCGAGGTCATGAGTTTTAAGAATTACATACAAAATTTTATGGGGATGGACTTTTTTTTTTTTTTCCTGAGAGAGAGTCTATAGCTTTCAATAGATTTCCAAAGGGATGCAAGAGCCAGGATCATACTTGCCATTGCTTCCCTCTCCCCCAGCACCTAACCTTGTGCTGGGTTCCTTCATTCAAATACTGGGGGAAAAAGGAAGACCCTGTGTGGGGACTAAGGCTAGAATGCCTGAACTTCTTACCTTTCTGGGACCAGGTGGGTGAAAGACCCTGGACTAAAGACATGGGCTAGCCAGGTAAACAGCTGAGCTTGAACTAAACACTGGATGCAACAATCTGGGTTCAAAACTGGGCAGGAAAAGTGGAGGCTAGTGTGTCTGTGATAAGAGAATGAAGGCCAATAAGATCTGCACCAAGGGTCATGCACCCTCGACCTACAAGCACCTGCACACAAAGGACTCGAGACTCGAGGCTCCTCCATGTGTGCTGATGCTGCAGTTTACGAGAGAATCAGTAGAATCACCCAAGTCATGATACACACTCCCTTTACCTTTTGCAGCATAATTTATACAGAGAAAGAAATTTCAGGTGATGTTTTGAGGAATAGCTGCAGACGTTGATACTCTACAAACAGCAGTCTGATTTTCTCTTAAAGGCTGAGGGAGACCTCTGGCAGGACGTCTGGACCCCAGGGTGAGGGGAGAGCTGGTGGGCAAAAGACATGAGCATTGTTTAAGGCTGATTGTCTGACTGACTTGAGCCCTTAATTCAGGGGCTTTAGCCCACAATGGTTGTCAAAACTTGTAGGAAGGAGCTCGAAGCATCTGGCTTCACTCTTCGCCAAGTCCCAGGCCTCCCGCCTGGCTCTCTCCTTCGCTCCCCTCACCCCTCACTCTTGGTTCCACCTGGCTCCGACTTCCCGGCTTTATTTCCCATCCCGGTCTGGTCTCGTCTCTGGGGGAAGATGGCAAACCCTGGCCAGTCCAGCTTTTAACAAATGCCAAAATGTGCACTTTCTATAGGATGACAGTGCTGTGTTTCCCCCTGACTACTCTGTTCTCATTACTTCACTCAGTGAAGTTGGGGTGCTCAGTGGGCCTGATGGCTTGCATGATCCCCAGTGGTCAAAAGTGATTCAGTACAGCAGAAACCAACATTGTAAAGCAATTATTTTTCCATTTAAAAAAATGATTCAGAAGAACATTTAGAATTTGAAGGTGAACAGATTCCACTTTTGTAATGGAAAAATAAAAGCAGCCTGAAATTTTATCGCTAAATGCATGTCAATTTGCAAAGAATTCTGTTTGAATGTAGATCCCTTGGTGGTTCCATCTCATCTCATGCCACTCCTTCCACCCCACACAAAACCATGGTGTTAAATGAATGGCACCTCTATCTTACAAAAGGGATATCTGACTGGAGAAAACAGAGTAAACAAAAAATTTCCATTCACCAGAGTGCTCAGGAAATAAGGAATTCTGGTTATCTGAAACTTCCAGTAGAATTCTAGTTAAAGATTATCATCTCCTATACTTTCACATAATACATATATTTAAAATAATTGGCTCTAAGAAAAAGTCAGAGGTGCACTGATGCTGCAACACTGGGAAGATGTATTTCCACAGGGAGTAACTTACATGCAGATCAAGCCCCTCGTATACACCTGGAGTCGGTGGAGGGCATGGAGCAGTTTATGCCATGACAGGAAGGGTTTCTCTCCTTCCCTCCCTCTTGGCTTTAATCACCTCTCCTGTCCTCCTGGTTCCTGTGATTGTACCCACTACTAAAGTATACACATAAGACTTGCCTCAGGTTTGCTTTCTGGAAAACTTGGGCTACAACAAAGAGAATACATGAAACTAGTGATTTTCAATGGCCTTTGGTTGGGGGAGGGAGTTTGTGTGTGTGTGATACTTTTGGAGGGACAAGGGAGGGAATAGTTCTTTTCTCTGAAATTACTTATGACATTGTTATGCCCGAAGTCTGAGTCCCCAAAACTGAGAGAATAAGACGTCCACAGCAATGCAAAAGCATAAAGGGGTTTTATTTCTAGCTCGAGCTAGGGCTCCCGAATCATCCAGCACAGTGGAGTCCTGACGAGAGCCCCGAGCTCTGAATTACATCTACTTTTTTACAGACGGTTCTTTGTTTTTGTAACAGCATAGCCGTGCGCACGCGCATGCACACGTGGGACTTTTAAACCTAGCATCCCTATTCAGATTGGCTCGGGTCTGGCATGGGCAGGGGGCTACGGTGATTTTTTCTGATTGGTCAAGCTACACTGCCTGTGGGAGTTCCCAGTGCCTCAGCTTTCCTAGAGACTAAACCTCAGGCCTAGCCTGCCCCTTAGAGCCTGTCCTGGCTCCAGTTAGGTCCTAACAGACATCTCTTCTCTTTTCAAACAGTTGGGGTCCAGTCAGGAAGTAGAAACAAAGGCAATAACTTGGATATGAAACATTTAGTATAAAGATGTGTAACTATTAAAAAGGTAGCTGATTACCTAAAGGGGGTAAAAGAGAACTTTAAGGAGTTCAGAAGTAGCATATACAGAAAGCAGTAAGAAAAAGGGATGAAGAACTTGCCCCCTTCAAGGATAAGAATCATCCTGATATTGTCAAAGACCCTTACTGAAGGGTGTGGGCCAAAAGTGGTCCATGGGAGCCACCTGCCAGGTGGTGAAGAAACCTTTCAGAGGCTGTGAATGGGAGCTGGTACATAGGAATGGTCCCTGAGTACTGAGAAAATGTGCTTAAAGTGCAGGCTGGCCGAGTTGGTCCACCCGGGATACAGAGATGAGTACCACCAGCCTCCCTCCACACTGACCTGCCAGACCCAAGGCCAAGATGAGGAAGGGAAATGCATTCCTCCTGTTTGGCCCAGAGTCGGCCTTTCAGCACACTCCATAACAAAGTCTAATACCAGCCCAAGGCAAAGGGGAAACGTCCACAGGGTTCAGCTCCACTGTCACCAAGCAGGGCAATGAAAAGTGGATTCAAAGCTGAGAGGTAATTGATAACTAGCATGCCCACCTTCTCTGTGTGGAAAACATTCACCCCATAATAGTAAGTTTAAACATAGAAAATAAAAATCTATGTAATATATACAATATTAATGATTATTAGCATTTGATAACACAACTAAATACTTCTAAAACTTGTCTACATAGTCTGAACTTTCAAAGGATAATCATATATCTATTTTCATCTGGAGAAAATTATCTTTAAAGATTCTCATTAATCACAGTTTTACTGGGTTCCCTCAGTAAACACAAAATTTGTATTACACATTATTGACCAGAGGATTTTTGAACAAACTAATGCCTGTGGTTGGTGATTTGTTACGTAAGGAATACTAAAACATCTCTGGTCAATAATGATTGGGTAACAAAAGATGTACATCTCCCATCAAGTTGTTACACCTGCAAGGTTGGAAGGGGCTTAAACACATTCAAGGGCAGTGTTTCCGAGCACACATCAAGCAAGTGGCAGCCTGGTTAGCCTGTCTCTGGCCCTGCAGTAACCTGGAACAGCATACACCCTTTGGCTTCTTGTCTGTATCCCACCATACATGTAACATAAAAAGGACACAGAGGGACTTCTGGCATCCAACGGTTGGGACTCTCTGCTTCAGCAGCTGGTGGCTTGGGTTTGATCCCTGGTTGGGGAACTAAAATCTTGCAAGCCACGGGACATGACCAAATAAATAAATAAAACAGTAGGAAGAGAAAAATAAAACGATGGGAAGAGTATATTGAGAAAAAAGCAGTAGCTCCTGCTCCAGGACCAACATTACCGATGCTAACACCCATAAAACTTTCTGCTCACTGGACTCTAGAGCCTGCCTCTCTAGATCTTCACAGCCTGGTGGTCCTTGCTTTGGCTGCAAGTCCCTGGACTTGGCATCTTCCCTCCTATTGTTTCTAGGCAGCTTACGTTATCTCACCAAATTCCCCAAGCTTTGAACTTAAGTAGCAGAAATATAGAACTCCAGGTAGGGGCTCCTCTGGCTGCCCCTCCCCCATGTTTCCTTCCTCAGTGTCTTTGTTCACTTCAGGCCTCCAACTAAACTGATCTTCTACTCCTTTCAGCCAGCACTCCCCCAGCCTCCTTAATCTTTTAAGACTCAGTTCAGGTGTCACCTTTCTAGGAAACTACCTCCCATGAAGGATCTTGTGTACACATGTTTGCACAGTGCATTCTGTATTGTTTTGAAATGATCAGTCTAGGTGCCTTGTCTCCTCATGTCTGGCCTCAGAGTTTCCTCTTGGCACCTTCAGCAGTAAGCACAACGGCTAGGGTGCAGTGGGTACTCAATACCTTCTGGTGGAGCTAACATGTCTCCAAATTAGTTATTTCAAACCCTAAAAGATGATGCTGTGAAAGTGCTGCACTCAATATGCCAGCAAATTTGGAAAACTCAGCAGTGGCCACAGGACTGGAAAAGGTCAGTTTCATTCCAATCTCAAAGAAAGGCAGTGCCAAAGAATGCTCAAACTACCACACAATTGCACTCATCTCACATGCTAGCAAAGTAATGCTCAAAATTCTCTAAGCCAGGCTTCAACAGTACCTGAACCATGACCTTCCAGATGTTCAAGCTGGATTTAGAAAAGGCAGAGGAACCAGAGATCAAATTGCCAACATCTGCTGGATCATCGAAAAAGCAAGAGAGTTCCAGAAAAACTTCTACTTTGACTATCCCAAAGCCTTTGACTGTATGGATCACCACAAACTGTGGAAAATTCTTAAACAGGTGGAATACCAGACCACTTGACCTGCCTCCTGAAAAATCTGGATGCAGGTCAGGAAGCAACAGTTAGAACTGGACATGGAACAACAGACTGGTTCCAAATCAGGAAAGGAGTACATCAAGGCTGTATATTGTCACCCTGCTTATTTAACTTATATGCACAGTACATCATGAGAAATGTTGGGCTGGAAGAAGCACAAGCTAGAATCAAGATTGCCAGGAGAAATATCAATAACCTCAGATATGCAGATGACACCGCCCTTATGGCAGAAAGTGAAGAACTGAAGAACCTCTTGATGAAAGTGAAGGATGATAATGGAAAAGTTGGCTTAAAGCTGAAGATTCAGAAAACTAAGATCATGGCTTCTGGTCCCATCAGTTCAAGGAAAATAGATGGGGAAACAGTGGAAACAGTGACAGACTTTATTTTGGGGGGCTTCAAAATTATGGCAGATGGTGAGAGCAACCATGAAATTAAAAGACGCTTACTCCTTGGAAGGAAAGTTATGACCAACCTAGATAGCACATTCAAAAGCAAAGACATTACTTTGCCAACAAAGGTCCATCTAGTCAAAGCTGTGGTTTTTGCAGTAATCATATATGGATGTGAAAGCTGGACTGTGAAGAAAGCTGAGCACTGAAGAATTGATGCTTTTGAACTGTGGTGTTGGAGAAGACTCTTGAGAGTCCCTTGGATAGCAAGGAAATCCAACCAGTCCATCCTAAAGGAAGTCAGTCCTGAATATTCATTGGAAGAACTGATGTTGAAGCTGAAACTCCAATACTTTGGCAACCTGATGGGAAGAACTAACTCATTTGCAAAGACCCTGATGCTGGGAAAGATTGAAGGTGGGAAGAGAAGGGGATGACAGAGGATGAGATGGTTTAATGGCATCACCAACTTGATGGACATGAGTTTGAGTAAACTGCGGGAGTTGCTGATAGACATGGAAGCCTGGTGTGCTGCACTCCATGGGGTCACAAAGAGTCGGACACAACTGAGCAATTGAACTGAACTGAGCACGTCTCTAAGCCCTGACCCCACTGTTCCTTTTGTTAGGGGAAACACTGACTGAAACTGCCCACCCTGATCAGGCAAGATAGTGAACACTTGCATGAGTTATCATACAACAGGAGGTTCCGGTAAGAAACTTGGAACTAACAAGCTACCACCAACCAAAAGAATTTGGGAAAGGTCAAAAGGCAAGAGGAGATGCCAGTCCATGTGTCCTACCAGCCTTCCAGAATCCTTCTAGTTGGAATCCATCTTGGCTGAGTGGTGCACACGTCACCAAGGAGGACCCTGAGTCAGAATAATTGGCCAGAGACAACCCAGCAACTAATTTATTTCATCGCCATTAAGCCAGAAACTGTGAGCCAAGTGGCAGAGCAGTTCTCCTTACCCTCACCCTCCTGCTCTCTGCCCAGGTGCCCTTTCCAATAAAGTCTCTTGCTTTGTCAGCTTGTGCATCTCCCCGGTAAATTCGTTTTCAAGTATTAGACAAGAGCCCACTCTTGGGCCTTAGAGGGGCTCCCCCTTCCTGTAACACTCTCCTGCCATGCATGCCTTGGCATGAGTTGCCTGTGTAGGAGACCTCAGGGCCAGAGGTGTCAGGGTAAAAGTCTCGTATTTTGGTGCCAGCCTTCTCCTCACCAAGCTGTTCTCAATTAGTGATAGGACGAACTGCAGATACATGTCTTTCTAAAAACTCAGATTTCCATTTGAAATATATAAGAATAGAAAGAAGCACATACCACTCCTTATAAGCCCTGTAGCTGATTTTTACAGGTTTGACCTAATGTGATTGAGGGGCAGGGAGACTGGGCACATTTTATTTTCCACATCCAAACCTTCCTTTTCTGGCACTTGCACAAACTCTGCCCACACATGCACATGGTTATCCATCTATCACTTTCACCTAAAATATATGAACAGGTGAAGCTGAAATGAGCTCGGATGCCTTGCACTGCCATGATCATAACCTCCATTTCCCACACTGGGGACACCGTCACTCACACAATAGAACATGCTTCCCTGGACACAGAGGCCTCCTCCCAAGCTACAAAACACTTTTCACCTCATAGGTTAGCTTATTCTATCATCATAACACTGTATGGGTATGTGAAGCTCAGAAAGATGGATCAGCTTGTTAGGAGCAAGCATCAGGGTTGGGTGGATGTCCTTGTGAAGTCACAGGTAAGAAATGTGGTCACATATACACGGGGTACAAGCAGGGTCGGGTCAGACAAGCAGATGGGGTTGCAGCCTTCTCTTTACTTGTGTTTACCTCTCAGGAAAATCCCCTTATTAGGGCCGTAGGCTGCTCCCAACACCTGTTGGCCCATGGTACTGAAAAGATGCTGAAGAAAGGTCTCCCTTTAAATACTTTCTTATTAAACTATTATATCAAGTCATCCTGCTAGATATAAATGCTGGAGAGAAGAATTTCTAAATCCAGGCAGAGCTGGAGTCCTGTGTAATCTCACAGTAGAATGAAGAAGTCAGAGAGACACACTCAACTCAGGCACAACCTGTTCTCCCACCATCTGTCGCCAGAATTTTCCTCGTGTTCTTAATTTCAGACTAATTTCTCCTGCCCTTAATTTCAGACAATAACTTTCCTAGTTGTCCAAAGGGCACCCCATGAGCGACCCACGCTAGGGGAACTTCTGCCACTTTGTAAAGAAAGGACAGCAGAGTGCAAATGTCTCAGTCGGTCCAGTTTCTCAAAGTTTTCTTGTCACTAATTTAGGGAAATCTTGTTTTCCAGATTGTCCTGGCTAGCCTTGCTTGAAAAAATGTATTATTCTGTTTCTAAGGTGAAGGCAATGGTACCCCACTCCAGTACTCTTGCCTAGAAAATCCCATGGGCAGAGGAGCCTGGTGGGCTGCAGTCCATAGGGACGTGAAAAGTCAGACACGATTGAGTGACTTCACTTTCAGTTTTCACTTTCATGCATTGGAAAAGGAAATGGCAACAGACTCCAGTGTTCTTGCCTGAAGAATCCCAGGGACGGGGGAGCCTGGTGGGCTGCCGTCTATGGAGTCACACAGAATCAGACACGACTGAAGTGACTTAACAGTTAACAGTAAGGTGATTCTTATTATTTGAGGTCCTTGTTCATTAGATGGGGCTCTTAATCACAGGAAGAAAGAATGAGAGTGAGAAAAAGAAGAAAAAAGAGAGAGAGGAAAGGAAGTTCATTTAGATCAGAAAGCTGTCTCCTGACAGCCGCAGGGAATGGGTGTGGATCTTGAGAAAGCAAGTGGATGGCACAGGAGGAGCAGTGCTGAATGTATGGAAAGACCCCACAAGCATTACTGCTGGGATGAGTGGGCTGGCAGAATGCTACCAGTTTGTGCAATCTCCTTTAAACAACAGTACATGAATACAAGGTGAACTGCATAAATACTCAACATATGTTTAAACAACTTAAAATATTTAGTATTAAAGATACATTTTAAAAAGTTGGTATCAGGAGTCCCTACTATTGACTGTAACCAGTAAAATTACAAAACTGCTTAGATAACTTGGAAATTACCTTTAGACCCCAGCTGGCTGTCACACATGTGACATGTACGGATGATGTTTCCCCTTTGCATACAGAAGAAGCTCTTGCTGGGTTTTCCCACTGTTTTTTCTAGTCTTTTCCACTTTTATAATCTCAGCCAGTGTCTCAGACTTGGCTGTTGAAGCTGAGCTATGAACCGTATGAAGAAAATAGGGTGGTTGACATTATACTGGAGTGGGTAGTCATTCCATTCTTCACGGGGAACTTCCTGACCCAGGGATCAAACCTGGGTTTCCTGCATTGCAGACAGATTCTTTACCGTCTGAGCCACCAGGGAAGCTCTTTTCTCAACTTTGACTCATCGCTTCTTATGTGCTGGGCACTGTTCTTATCCATGCCTGTAGGAGCTCATTTAATCTTCACATTGAACCCATGAGTTACCCAGGGATTCTCTTTCAGATGACTTCTTGTACACATTTGGTAAAAGCACCAAACAGGTGCTCCAGTGGTGTGTAAAAAAGTTTCTAGGAGTCAAGTTATCTCCTGCTAGAATGTGTATCTGTTGCTGGAAGGTCCTTTGAGGGGCATGGAAAGATGAGACCAATATTGCTGCTTGCTATTTAGTTACTAACTTGTATCCAATGCTTTGTGACCCCATGGATTCTAGCCTACCAGGCTCCTCTGTCCATAGGATTTCCAAGGCAAGAATACTAGAGATTTCAAATTTAGTTTATCTCATCCAATAAAAAAATATGAGCAATGAAAGTGTGTAAAGCAAGCAATAGGGGGAAATTAGAAAGGAGAGAGAGAGAGAGAGAGAGAGAGAGAGAGAGAGAGAGAGAGAGAGAGAGAGAGAGAGAGAGAGAGAGAAGGGTTATAGCCAGCCTCTCTTTCCTTCTGCTAGAATGAAGGGAGGCAGAAATCTAGGAATCCATCTGAAGGAGAATCCACTTGGCTCCCCTGATTCAAGTGCCTAATTAACCATGATAACTGCCAGCCTTTAGATAAATTAATTCACCCACTGTTTTGCTCATGATGCCCTCCAGGATAACAGGTGTGGGACATAGCCAGAAGGGACACAGATTAACAAAGATGTCATTACCCAGCTGCCTCCAGGGAACCCAGCCCACCTGCCCTTGAACTTGGCAATGCTGAAGCTGAGCTATAAACCAAGAATAACTTTTGCCTAATTTGAGAGGAGTCAGCACCCTTGAGAGTCCTAGAAACCTTCTGGTTTTTTCTGTCTCATGCAGTTTCCTCAACGGGCCACCCTCTTGGCCAACACACTGGGAGCTGCCAGCAGAAACAGTGGGAGCAAAGAGGCTTTCTTTCAACAGAGCCTTCAATTAATTTGGAAAAAAAAGATATTTGTACAGTGACTTCATTGGGACGCTTGCTGTTGGAACACTGAGCAAATTTCACACTCATTGTTTCAATATTTGCCATGAAATTCTTGGCTGAATTCTAACAAGAGACCATTTCTCTATCCTTGGGTCCCATCCTATACATGGGGAATAAATACATTTCTTCTCTCCTGTTTACCAGAAACTATTAAGAAAGCCGAGTTTAGTGGTGGCTGTCCAGACTCAATTCAGACAGACCCAGATATTGATCAATTCTGATATGTACTGCCCTCTACTAACTATGGGGCTTCCCTGGTGGCTCAGCTGGTAAAGAATCTGCCTGTAATGCAGGAGACCTGGGTTTGATCCCTGGGTTGGGAAGATCCCCTGGAGAAGGGAACTGGCTACCCATTCCAGTATTCTGGCCTAGAGAATTCCATGGACTATAATAGTCCATGACACTATGGACAAATTCTTTAAATTCCACTTTCCTCACCTATAAACTCACTTCAATATCTTTCATAATTTAAAAAAAAGGATAAAGAAAACAAAATACCACATAAGGTTGCTCTGAAGATTAAAAGAGATATGCATGAAAAACTCTAGTACAGAAACTAGCAGAAAACAGTCAACACATCATAGCTGTTTCTTATTTAAGATTTTCAGTATCATCCAGTATTTCCCTCCTCCTGGAGTGAAGCTGGTGGCTTGGATGAGAGTGTTCAAAATCTCAAAATCAGACTAAAATGAATTGCTTCTCATGTTAAATTCTATCACCCCAAATGGAATTACACCTGTATGATATATTTAGAAGGCTGGATAGTACCCAGAATTCTTTTTTCTTCATATACTAAATCACATTTGACAGATATGGCCCGTACTTGCTGGACAGTCACAGGACATTTGATTTCAAATATCCTGTCCCATGAGAAGGAGCCCTAATTACTGGCACAGAAAACATGGTCTGCCTATGTCCAATACCATCTTGTGTCTATAATCAGCTTTCTTCAAAACAGGACAGTTCTAAAAATTTGGAGACCTGAGGTCATTGCTTTGGAGTCCTTGCCATTCTCTAACTTGGAAATCAGAGATAAGTAAGCTAGGGTAATGACAACCCACTCCAGTACTCTTGCCTGGAAAATCCCATGGGCAGAGGAGCCTGGTAGGCTGCAGTCCATGGAGTCTCTAAGAGTGGACATGACTGAGTGGCTTCACTTTCACTTTTCATTTTCATGCATTGGAGAAGGAAATGGCAACCCACTCCAGTGTTTTTGCCTTGGGAATCCCAGGGATGGGGGAGCCTGGTGGGCTGCCTTCTATGGGGTTGCACAGAGTTGAACATGACTGAAACAACTTAGCAGCAAAGCAATTACAGTCTGGTGGAGGAGGGTCTTGTATCTCTACAACCATGCTGCATGTTCCTAGAGTGTCTGCAACTGCTTATACCAAGGGACTTCCTCCTTCCCTCCCTTCCTGATGGAAGCAAACTCTAGAGATAAGAATTTCTAAGTCTACTCCAGTAAAGCACAGCTAGGGCTCTGTGCAAGTTCATGGCAGAGAAAGAAGCCAGAAGTATACTAGTCAAGTCCTGGTGATTTAGGTCAACTAAACTCACCCAGATAGTCAGGGGTGCAAGTGATACAAGAGGCCAGAAACACCGGCACTTTGCGATGTGAAGTATGGCAGGCAATTTCCCAGAGCATCTCACCTGTTATTTTGGAACCACTTGCCTCTATCACACACTACTATAGACTTAAATTTCTCTGTTCTGAAACTGAAAATGTCACAAGACATTACTAGATTGGTCAGTGAATTCTCTCTTCCTCCATTCCCACAAATCAAAAGAAAACTGAAAGATATAAAATATCTACTCCATATGTAGAATAAATAGGCAACAAAACCATCTCACTCCTAGGCTTTAATCATAAAGCCAGAAATTCCAGTTGCCCCCACCTTAGGGCAGTGACCCACAAAAGAACAAGGTAGGACTCAGACCCCAATTTAAATTTCATTTAAACTGTTTCCTTACTACCTTTCTCCCAGCACAAGAAAAAAGAACTTCCCTGAAAGTTTCTGTTTTTATATTCTGTGACCATAATGTTCCGATCAAGTCCTTGGGCTCTAAGTAGCCCACATGTTTGTCAAACACAACATGGAAGGAGGTTGTAACCTCTGGCTTACACAGCCCAAACGCTCTGAAAGTCACCCTTGGAGACTACTCAGTGGGCCCGCTCACCTGTGCTTCTGGCCCTGCCGACGGCAGCCCAGGTGAAGTGTGTTAGCCACACGCAGGCAAGCCACCAGGAGACCACTGAGTGGAATGCAAGGGAGCTCTGGCCTCCTCCTGTCACAGGTTCCATCCTTCCCCCAGGTCTCAGAGGTGGGACTGGGCTCTCACAGCTCCAAGCCTGGAGATGTGCCAGGGTGTTGGCTCCTGGACTGTCAGTCCCAAGAACTGCCAACTGGAATCTTTCCAGAAAGCTTCTGTTCACTCTTCTTCACTGTCTTCCTCCTCCCTTTATGGTGCTTAGGATCCTTACAGGCTGTCCTAGGTCTCTCTTGGATACAGCTGAATGAATCAATAACACTTTAAATCAAGTGAAATCAATGCATCACCTTGCCCAGGGACATGTGCATTTTAAAAGAATGAAAGACTTTCAAGCAATGGCTTTGGATGCGGGATAGTTTTGAACAGAAGGGTTCTTTGATGTGTGAAACCTTTCATTTAGGCGACTGTCTCTTCCGCCATGTTAAGGGCAGTCAATTCTGGAAAGAACTGAAAAATCAAGGCTGCCCAAGATGAGGTGGTACTGAGTAAAGAAAGTATCAAAATATGCTATTTTCATTTCATAGCTTCTATGTCTTCATACAGGTCCAAGGGTGAATAACAAAATAAACATACTGATGTACCAGGGAGCAAAAGCAAAATGTAATACCCAGGTGTGGGGGGTGGCAATCTGGGTCCTTATCCCAGCTCGGCCACTTCCTCGTGGCCCCAGGGCAACTCACCTAACTTATCATGCCCACCGTCTCAGTTTCCATGTTTACACAATGGGATGACAAGACAAATAACCTCATAAAGGTGCCATGAGAATCGAAAGTGAAAATCTATCTGAGATCACCTTGTAAATGAAGAAACACTCTAGACACCATAGGTGGGGCTCTGATCAAATTCATGAGGGATTAAACAATGCAGGCTCTCTGAGTGTTTAGTCGTGGGTGTGAATCAGTCACGGCAGGGGTGGGAAGGAGGGGAGAAGTTGTTTCAAGCATGGGAAAACGATAGGAACCAATGAGGCAGGGCCCCCAAATGCATTTGAATGTATTTCAGCCCTACTGTAGATTTCAGTTGTATCTTATTTTGAGGGGAAAAGAAAACTTGCATTTTTGTTAAACATGTTTCGTTTGCTCTCAAGTCAACACTTAAGTGCTTGTTGAGCACATATGCTGTGCCCTTATTTCATCAGAAGCGAACAGACATTGCTCCCCATGCATAGCAAGAGATGTTGTTGAGTACCAGCAGCTGGCTCTGCAGATGTCAACAACAGCTGCATTTTGTCGTTCGGAGATGCGTTTGTTCCAATTACTCTCCTTCTATCCTTGTTTTTAAAAACTCTGATGTCTATGTATAAATTTATTTTATCTTCCTGGTTAAACTCCTTTGGCCAACACACCCAGTAGCTTTGACAAAATTAGGTCTGGTTTGCTCAGGAACTGGAAATAAAAATTATTTTTTTATTAAAATAAAGTCGTCGCAATTATTAGGGAGAGAAATCTCAAATGAAGGCATGATCTAGTCCACTAATCACTTCTAGCAAAGGCTCTGAGTCATATGTCAGTGAGCTAAATCACCTGGCCCCCACAGAGATATTTCAGTAGGAAGCCTGTAAATAAAATGGATATTTAATATTTCACAGTGCATGTTTCTTATAACAGGTGTGTAGAGCAGGGCCATCACTCAATAGATGGGAGGAAGATGCTCAGTTGAATGAAAACAAAGGAAGATGCCTGCGAGAGTCAAACTACATTTGTAAAGATGAGGATTGTTATTTCAACCTAGATGCTTGTTTCATCCATCAGAAAGTATCTAACACAGTGATACTCATAGGCACCATTCAAAATGAAATTCAAATACTAAACAGACTACAGCAGACAGAGGTTTAGACAAAACATGTTCCTGGGCAGAACTTGTTTGAGTCAATGGCTGTGGGGCAAAGTCTTGGCTGTGCCTGTGCTGGGACCCAATTTGGGGTATTTGTTAAATGAATGAATGGTTGTAAGGTATAGCTTTTCCCCCATGGACTCCAGGATGGGTGGAAACAATCCAAAGGAATGGATCATGAAGACAAGAATGAAGTAGGGACAGCCAGGGAGTTTATCACCAAGGTGGGGCCTGTCTATTTCATTAATATGATGAACTACTTTTATGGGCCTAATTTCTGCCAGTACCTTCTGCTCACTCCACCCATCAGACAGAGAAGGGAAGAGGCACATGTGAACAGTTCCACTAAGAATAATCATACTGGGGCCTCTTCACTTAAAAAAAAGAGGGTGTTTTGGACTTTCCTGGTAGTCCAGTAGATAAGGAGGGACCTGCCAATGCAAGGGACATTGGTTCAATCCCTAGTTTGGGAAGATTCCACTTGTCGCAGAACAACTAAGCCTGTATGCCACAACTGTTGAAGCCCACACTCTAGAGCGGGCATGTAGAGTCCAGAGGCTGCAACTAATGAAGTCCACGGGCCTAGAGCCTGTGCTCCGCAACAAGAGAAGCCACTGCAATGGGAAGCCTGTGCCCCACGACAAAGAGCAGCTGCTGTACTCCACAACGAGAGAAAGCCTGTGTGCAGCAACAAAGACCCAGCATAACCAAAAAGAAAATACACTATTAAAAAGGGAGGTGTTTTAATTTATACAGAATCATCTGTTACTTTATATAGTCACCTCTTTTTGTTCCCATGGATGATATCCATAGATATAGGATCCTCACCTCCACTCAAAGACCTCACATGTTCCCCTGCAGAGGATGAAAGAAGTATTTAGATGCAAACATGTTCTATTCCACCACCTGTTGCAATGGTTTCAGCAGGGGAAAGTCTTGAATCCAAACATTCAACAAGTTAAATTAAAATCATTGTGCTGTACATCTTAAACTTATACAGTGCTATAGACGAGTAAAACTGGAAGGAAAAAACAATGTTTCCAAGGAATTTTAACAGGCCGCTTCAGCTAATGTATATCTGGGAACCATTTCTCCAAACTTCCAATAGTTCTCAAACATGGCAGCACATTATGTGAGTGATCAAAACAACAACAAAACCAAAATATTAAGCAGAAGCCCATGGCAGTAGAAAATGTTGGTGGCTCTGATCAGAATGTCTCAGATTCCTTTTTACTATGAGTGAGTGAGTGAATGAGCAAGAGAAAGAAAGAAATGAAAAGAGAGACAGAGAGATCCTGGGGAGACTGGTCTCAGACTGCTTTGGTCCACATTCAAGAATAAGCACTGCACAAGTATTGAGGGATTTGATTTAGGTCATATCAGAATGGTTTAGTGGTTTTCCTACCTTCTTCAATTTAAGTCTGAATTTGGCAATAAGGAGTTCATGATCTGAACCACAGTCAGCTGCTGGTCTTGTTTTTGCTGACTGTATAGAGCTTCTCCATCGTTGGCTGCAAAGAATATAATCAATCTGATTTCGATGTTGACCATCTGGTGATGTCCATGTGTAGAGTCTTCTCTTGTGTTGTTGGAAGAGGGTGATTGCTATGACCAGTGCGTTCTCTTGAAAAAATTCTATTAGCCTTTGCCCTGCTTCATTCTGTATTCCAAGGCCAAATTTGCTTGTTATGCCAGGTGTTTCTTGACTTCCTACTTTTGAATTCCAGTCCTCTACAATGAAAAGGACATCTTTTTGAGGTGTTTGTTCTAAAAGGTCTTGTAGGTCTTCATAGGACCGTTCAACTTCAGCTTCTTCAGTGTTACTGGTTGGGGCATAGACTTGGATTACTGAGATATTAAATGATTTGCCTTGGAAATGAACAGAGATCATTCTGTCATTTTTGAGATTGCATCCAAGTACTGCATTTCAGACTCTCTTGTTGACCGTGATGGC
>SJYC01014604.1:0-10427 GCA_006408675.1 Madoqua kirkii
CCCTGGGATTCTCCAGACAAGAACACTGGAGTGGGTTGCCACTTCCTTCTCCAATGCATGAAAGTGAAAAGTGAAAGTGAAGTTGCTCAGTCGTGTCTGACTCAGCAACCCCATGGACTGCAGCCCACCAGACTCCTTCTCTAAACAGAGCAAAAAGACTCAGAAGATTCAACAGTCCCTGAGTCAGGACTATCAACGGTGGCATCTTCATCCTGCTGGGCTTCTGTGGATGCTCTGGGGCAGCAGACTCACTCTGTGTTCACAAGTAAATCAAAGATGTATTTTAAAATCATTTTTGTGGTGTTCTCCCATGTGAAGAAAGAGAGGCAAGTGAGGTCATAAGATGAAGTGTGTCATGAGGAGGACTTCTAGAAAGTGTCTTAGTCAAGGATCCAGAAGCAGGTACTGGTCATTGATTTCGCCAGGCCTGCGTGACTTCTTGAGCTCACCAGGGATGCCCTGTAGTTTATACCATGGAGCTTAAGTTCTCATACTCATCCTCCCTGAACTTGGCTGACCCACTCTGATAGACCAGTTCCTTACACTTGATTCAGTCCTGCCTCCCAGCTCCCAGCCTGACCTTCCTTTCCTGTTCTCACTCTCATTTTACTCTTTGGATCTGACACACAGCATAACAACTCCTCCCAGCAATGGTTCTAGGTCTCCTCAGCTCTGTAACTTGAGGTCCCTTGGAGAAGCACCCCCTCTTCATTTGGCTATCAGAACCCTCCTACCCTAGAATTGATCCTTCAGGCAGGATCTGGCCTGATTAGTGAAGGGATATACTCTCTGCTTTTCGCAGTACCTACGCTCATTTGACACACTATATATTTTACTTATTCCTTTGTCTTTTAGGTATCCTATTTAAAGTATGTCCCATGAGAGTAGGATTTTTTTTTTTTAATATGCTTTGGTACTTACTATATGCTCAGTTGCCAACTCATAGTAGAAGCTTAATAAATATTTTGAAAATTTCTAAGAGGCCAGTAAGTAAAAAAAGAAAAGTGTCCCATGTTCTTAACATTCTCTTTTCATCATATGACCATTTTGTGCAAAATTTTTTAAACTCAAATGTAATAAATCACCTAAATCCCCCCCCTCAACCACCAACATTTCAAGAGAAAAAAAAGAGGAGAGCAAGAGGAGAGAAAAGACGTTTACACAAAGCATACTGTGTTTTGGATGTAGTCTTTAAGATTAATGGAAAGAAAATAAACTCTGGGTGAAAATACTTGGCTCTGTAACAGTATTTTTTTTTAAATAGTGTAGTCCAAGTGGAAACATGTGTAAACCAATTACATTTACTTTGATATACAATGAGTTTTCTTATGCATAGTACTGAGTATAAACCATGTTAGTTCTCTATAGAAAATGTAGAAAAGGAAGTAGTAGTCTAAATGTTGCCATTTAGACTCTGTATTTCCACACATTTAAGGGTCAATAGAACACTGAATGGGCTGACTTCCATCAATATTCCTTTGCGGTATGCTGTTAAATTCTTGTCTTCCATTTCTATCTTGTCTCCAGTGTTCACTGCTGACAATTTTATATGGAATGGCCAATCCAGGCTGCTGACCGGAGAGTCCCAAGTAAATTGAATTATGTAACAGAAAAAGCCAACTGAAAATGGGTAGAGGGCCTGCTCTCATGACTCTGTAATATGTACTAGACCAACCCCTATACTTTAAAAAAGCTGGATAAAATTAGACAAAAGCAAACAAAATCAGTTATTTTAAGGTATTAAGAACAAAAAGGCAGCCAGTAATAGAAGTAAATAGAAAGAGTAATGGGGAATTTGCAAGTGATACAGTGGAGGTACTAACGTCAATAAGGGTGTCTTATTGATGGTGATCTTACCAGTCCCCACAGTAACTGCTGTGGAACTCTGAGACACTGTATAGAACAAGCCTGGAATGAACCCAAATAAAGAGCAAGGAATTTGGATTGCTTTTTAATGTAAGTTTCAGGCATGAGAATTCGAATTCAACATTCCTATACACTAGAGTGATCGCCACAAATCCAGTTTCCATCCATCACTATATGACTGACCCTGTTCACCCACTTCAACCCGTCTGGTAATCACAAATTTGATTCCTGTTTCTGAGAGTTTGTTTTCTTTCTTGTTTTACTCTTTTATCATAAGATCTGATATTTGAGTAAAATCATACAGTATTTGTCTTCCTATGTCTGACTTACTTCACTTAGCATAATACCATCAAGGTCCATCCATACTATCACAGGATCATGGATTTTTATTCCTATCTGTCTGCTGAGTTCTGGGAATCTTAGTTCAGGCTTCTATAACAAGATACCATAGACTGGGTGGCTTAAACAATAAACATGTATTTTTCACAGTTTTGGAGGCTGGAACCCTGAGATCAGAGGGGCAACTGTGGCCAGATTCTTGCGAGGACCCTTCTCTTGGCTTGTAACAGCTGCCTTCTCACTATTATCTCATATGGCCAAGAGAGAGAAATCATCTCTTTTGTGTCTTATGAAGGCATTAATCTCATTTATGAGGGATCCACCCCTACAGTGTAATTACTTCCCAGAGATCTCCCCTCCTAATACTATCGCACTGCGGGCTAGAGTTTCTCCATATGACTTTTGGGGAAACACATCCAGGCCACAGCAGGGCATTACTTTTCTAACACTTTAGGCTCATGTGGGTCAAATTTGCAACCACAGCCGCACAAACGCCCTTCAGCAGAGAGACACATGTGTTTTCAGTAAGTAAGTTCTGGTGTGTCAAGGTAACAGGTTATACAATTAATATTAGTGCTAGTGTCTGCTATACTCTCTGATATAGTAATTCCACTTTTAGATATATACTCAGTGCATATACCTGTGCCTCAAAGGACAGGTCTAAGAATAAGCACAGGAACACTACTGGCAATAGGCCTCAACTGGAAATTACCCAAATGGCCATCAGTGGTTCAACAGAGAAACACGTTGTGGTCGACGCGTGCAATTCACACTGCTCCAATGCTAGTCACACTACCATTATCACTCGGAGCCCTTCTGCAGCCTCCCAACTTGTCTCACGCCTCACTTTTGCTCCTTGTGGTTCTTCTTCCAAAAGCAGTTAGAGTGATCTTTTTAAAGCATAAATCAATTACATGCCATTCCCCTGCTTAACACCCTCTGATAGGGTTTCACTTCACTTAGAATAAAGTACACCCTCTCCTTCATGGACCTTGCCCATCTCTTTGTGCTTTTCTGTCTGTCCTCATTTACGACACTAAGCTACGCTGGCCTTTTCCATCCCTTCACACGTTCCCCCTTGGAATCTTAAAGCTCCTGCCACTTGGATCCTTTCCAGACCTTCTCAGCATGGCTGATTCCTTCCTGTCTGTTTTGGCCACACTAGCTCCTCACTGTGGCACACAGACACCTCTCTAGTTGTGGATGCAGGCTTAGTTGCCCCGCAGCATACATGATCTTACTTCCCTAAGCAGGGATCAGATCTCTGTCCCCTGCATTGGAAGGCAGATTCTTCACCACAGAACCATCAGAAAGTTCCCTTTGTTATTTTCCATTGTGGTATAACATAAGTCTAGCAAAGTGAACAAACTGTAAGCAATAAAAAGACATGGAAGAATTTTAGGTAGAGGTAACAGGGCTTGATTTGGGTTTTAGAAAGGTAGTCCTTACAGAAAAGAAGAAAGGGAGATAGCCTGAGGAAGCGACGATGGGGAGCCTAGCGTTAAGGAGTTAGAAGTGAGTTGAGAAAAAATTAAGATGTGAACAAAGGCATTGGCAGTGGGAAGGGAAAGGAGGGAATAGAGACTCAAGAGAGCCTGCCAGCGCCCCAGGCCTGCGGTGGCTTATAGAAACCTAGACCATCTTTTTGTAATCAGTTTAAGGATTAACCCTGATTTAGAGGTAGCAAACTCTCTAACTACAACTTGATTATCCCTTGGCAGGTTTTTTTGTTTTTTTTTTTTTTAACTAATTAGACTTGTAATTGCTTTTTTGAAGGAAGCCTATGGTCTTGGCCACGCTCTTTTTTTTTTTTAGAAATATGATTATTTTCATACACTATGTTCCTAATAATTCCTTCCTCATCTTGGATCCCAGTCTTTCTTCCTGCTTTCTTCCAGCCATTATATGAAAAAAATATTGAGCTGCGATTAAGGATCCTATACATGCCACACTGTGATGTCTGAAGGAATTATCCAAATGCCCAGACAGTTCTATAATGTCACATTTAAATTAGAGCCTGAATTTGTAAAAGGCTGTCCTCTGTTGTGAATATTGTTATAAAGATGGTAATCAGACCTAATTTCCTTTTAAGAGAAACAATAGAAATGGTATCTCCTAATGCCAAGAAAAGAACATGAAATACAGTACTTATTATAGACAAACATGTAACCTAATGCTTTGACTTCAGCAACATTTAGTTTCAGAAAGTATGCTTTCTCAGATTTTTTTTTTTTTTAACTAATTAGACTTGTAATTGCTTTTTTGAAGGAAGCCTATGGTCTTGGCCACGCTCTTTTTTTTTTAGAAATATGATTATTTTCATACACTATGTTCCTAATAATTCCTTCCTCATCTTGGATCCCAGTCTTTCTTCCTGCTTTCTTCCAGCCATTATATGAAAAAAATATTGAGCTGCGATTAAGGATCCTATACATGCCACACTGTGATGTCTGAAGGAATTATCCAAATGCCCAGACAGTTCTATAATGTCACATTTAAATTAGAGCCTGAATTTGTAAAAGGCTGTCCTCTGTTGTGAATATTGTTATAAAGATGGTAATCAGACCTAATTTCCTTTTAAGAGAAACAATAGAAATGGTATCTCCTAATGCCAAGAAAAGAACATGAAATACAGTACTTATTATAGACAAACATGTAACCTAATGCTTTGACTTCAGCAACATTTAGTTTCAGAAAGTATGCTTTCTCAGCATAGTCTAAGAATGGATGGGGGATTCTGATTTTTGCTTTTAATTGCTTTTGTCTTAGAACTCTGAAGTGCTATCATTTTTCCATTCTTTGGCTTTTGGGGCCCTGTACTGCTTCCCATCAAGGCACTGGTAGTTGGCAGTGACTCCTTGTTACAGAAAACCATACCACTTCTCAGGACTAGAAAGTAGAATCTTTGAGCTCACTATAACTGAGATTAGTGGAAACACAACAGAGCTAGAGTCTATGAGGAAGTCTCAGTCATCCTGATGTTGAACAATAACAAAAACCACCACAAAGATAATAGCAATAGGACTAATTGCAGGCATCACACAGCTGATATGATTAAGTTTTTATTGTAAAGGCACTGGTAGTTGGCGTGACTCCTTGTTACAGAAAACCATACCACTTCTCAGGACTAGAAAGTAGAATCTTTGAGCTCACTATAACTGAGATTAGTGGAAACACAACAGAGCTAGAGTCTATGAGGAAGTCTCAGTCATCCTGATGTTGAACAATAACAAAAACCACCACAAAGATAATAGCAATAGGACTAATTGCAGGCATCACACAGCTGATATGATTAAGTTTTTATTGTATGCCAGACACTGCTGAGTACTTTACATACTGTATTTAATATTTTTTGAATTACTTTGTTTCTTAAACTGAAGTATAGTTGATTTACACTGTTGTGTTAGTTTCTCATGTACAGCAAAGTGACTCACCTTTATATATATATTTATTTATATTTATATATATATATAAAACTGGTGGGTGAAAGAAAGTCACTCAGTTGTATCTGACTCTTTGTGTTCCCATGAACTGTAGCCTACCAGGCTCCTCTGTCCAAGGAATTCTTCAGGCAAGAATACTGGAATGGGTAGCCTATTTTCTTCTCCAGGAGATATCCCCTACCCAGGGATCAAATCCAGGTCTTCTGCATTGCACAGGCAGATTCTTAACCATCTGAGCCATCAGGAAAGCCCAAAAGTGGTATGAATATATATACATTTTGTTGTTGTTCAGTCATCCAGTTGTGTCCGACTCTTTGCCATCCCATGGACTGCTTGCTGCATGCCAGGCTTCCTTGTCCTTCACCATCTCCCAGAGCTTGCTTAAATTCATGTCCACTGAGTCAGTGATATCACCCAACCATCCTGACCACTGTCATCCCCTTCTCCTCCTCCTCTTCCTTCTCCTCCTCCTTATATATGCCTCTATATATAGATTACTTTTTATTACATATATATATATACACACACATATATATGTAAACTGGTGTGTATATATACATACGGGGCTTCCCTGATGGCTCAGACGGTAAAGCATCTGTCTGCAATGCAGGAGACCCGGCTTCAGCTCCTGGGTTGGGAAGATCCCCTGGAGAAGGAAATGGCAGCCTACTCTATCTACTATTCTTGCCTGGGAAATCCCATAGATTCCTTTCTATTACAGTTTATTGTAAGATACTGAATATAGTTCCCTGTGCTATAGAGTAGGACCTGTTTATCTGTTTCATACATAGTAGTTTGTATCTGCAAATCCCAGTCTCCTCATTTATCCCTCCCCCTTCTACACAGGTATACTGCTGGGAAGAGACAGAGTAAAGATTCAAACCAATGCCCGTCTGAGTGCCAAAGAGCATACTTTTCACCACTGTATTGTACTGTAGGATCTCAGCTACTGCCTAGCTTGATATTCAGAGATTTAGCCCATGATGGCTTTCTCCATGTAAAGTATATTTTGGATGGTTTAACCTATATTAAAAGGAAAGCAAACACTACTTGGCTTGGAACATACAACCCCCAAAGTAACATCTGAATCTAGTGGTTGAATGACCAGTGGTTATACAGATCTCAAAGTTTCCAGACAGCTCAAATTTATATTTCCCTTTATTCTCATAACTATCATGCCACTTGTCAGATCACATGTCTCAATTTTTGGATTAGAAACTGACTGGGACAACCATTCTGATCTTTTTAAGCCACAAAAAGGGGATATCTGTCTTCACCATGAGAGTCTTTTAAGACCTAAATGCTACAAGCCCACCCAACACTGATGATGCTTCATGTCAGAGAGCCATCCCAACCTCAAATACTTTCACATTATTGCTGCTACCGTATCCCAAAGCAATTTTTAGTGTTATCACAAAATCACAAAGTTTCATCTGGAAAATGAGAAATTGTTTAAGTGTAATGAACTCTTTCCTGAAAATGACAAAATTATTCCAAGGTTCATCTTGAAGCCAAAAAAAAGGTAAAAGAATAGTTAAGAAAGAAGGGCCTTGAGTTTTAGCATGTATTAAAAAACTTCAATAATTTAAAAAGTGTAATAGTAGTGTAAAAATTGACATTGATATCCCTATCTACCTACAACAACAAACTATATATATGATGAGTATATTTACACACCACTGGGAAAGTGATAAATTATCCTTTCTGTAGCATGAGGAAAATTGGCTTTTGGGGAAAAGATTAAGTTAGACTCTCACCTCAAGCTATAGCACTAAATATATTCCACCTGGTTTGAAAACTAAGTCTAAATATTAAAAATTTAGTTCTGCTTACATTTTTTAAATGGGTGGAAAATATAGAAATATCCCACTTTTCTTACTTTGTCCAAGGAATGCCAAAGCACTAGAGAAATGGATGAAATCAAGCAATATGTAAATAAATTTGACCAGTTAAACTTTAAAAAAAGTCTGACAGTCAAAACACACACACACAAAAAATACTCTACAAAAATGATTTGCCACAAGCACAGTAGTCAGAGGATAAGCGTCCTTGATACATTTTTTTGAATAGAAAACTAAAAACTTATAAACAACCATAAAATTGAGCCATTCAATCTTACCTGTAATAAACAGAGCTACTCATTATACAAAAAAGTTAATGTCAGTATGAGTACAGTGAGATATATTCTAAATGAGTAACAATCTAAATCGTTAGAGGAAATCTTATTACTAACTGCTATATAGTAATTTGGTAAGTAAAAGTACTAAAAAGTCCATAATCTTTCTCAAAATAATTTCAAATTCATTAATTTTGGTAAAAATCTTACCTACAAAGGTATTCATCAAAAGATTATTTATATCATTCATGACTAAAAGGAATCAAGGCTTCTTGGGGAAATGGCTGATTTCAGAGCTGAGGCAGAAAATATAAAGGTAACCTTGGAACACAATGAGTCAAAAACAAGGAAACCCCAAAACTATCAAATGACATGGATGCTGAAAGATACAGACGATACCTTGGAGGGATTCCTGATAGAAACTGGAGTATCAGAAAGTTACTATAATTGATTGCACAACACTGAAGTAAACTCCATGAGTCTATGGTAATACAAAAAAAGGAGGGGGGGGGTGGATAAGAAAGAGAGAAACAATTTATTTCATTCTTTAAATTAGTACTTAGAACAAAAGAAATAAGCATTTATCCTGCATTTGGAGAGGGAAAACTTTTCTGTTCAGAAGAATATCAGCTACTAAATGTAGGTGAAATAAGAGAATTATAAAAATTACCTCTGGAAGCTTTCAATAAAATAACTGGTTTAGGCAAGAATCACCAATGATGCTAAAAACCATTAAGGAAAAGTTGTCGGGAAACAGAGCAGTCATATGACACCAAAGGAGCGAGTGAGTGAGTGAAGTCGTTCAGTCGTATCCGACTCTTTGCAATCCCATGGACTGTAGCCCACCAGGCTTCTCTGTCCATGGAATTTTCCAAGCAAGAGTACTGGAGTGGGTTGCCATTTCCTTCTCCAGGGGATCTTCCTGACCCAGGGATCAAACCCAGGTCTCCCGCATTGCAGGCAGACACTTTACCGTCTGAACCACGGGAAGTTCAAAAAAGTACCTCACAGAAAATGTACTAATTGCAAAGGGAATAATATACCTCTAAGTAAAGGAATCTAGTGGTCACCACCTGAACTGAGTAACTGAACTTCACATGAGTGGCCATGGGACAACCTTCTGTTATATCCTCCTGGTGCTGCAATTACTCATGAAGTGTCCTTGCCAAAATTGTTTATTTAAATCTAATTAAGACTTTAGACATAACTTCAATTTATAGGAAATCCAGAGGCTAGAGGAACAAGTTAAAGGGAACTTGCTGAAACTACAAGGGAACAATCAGACAAGTTCTGTATCCTGTGGTTATGCAGAGGAATGTCTTTATTCTTGGAAGAAGCATGGTAAAGTCTTGAAGAGTGAAATGTTACTATGTTTGCAATTTACTTTTAAGTGGTGCCACAAAACAATAAAAATACTCAATGAACATGTCTACATCCATGCAGACACACACACACAAATAAAAAGAGAAAATATAACACAATGTTTAAGAAACATTTAAGGTATGGATGTATGTGTACTGTTCTTTCAACTTTTATATATGTTTGAAATTTTTCATAAGTTAAAAAATATTTATAAAAAACATCATGTACATGCCAAAAACTATAAAATGATTCATTAAATAAGAAAACAGTCATAGAGTTGATATTATACAAGTATTAAACATTTTCTCCAAGAATTTTCAAACACAGAGGCAAAAAGCAACAATGCAGTAGTAAGAGAGAAAAATTGGATATAAATTTTTGTGTGTGGTATGTATAATCTCATCTCTTTCATATTCACCCACCCAACACATTTATTGAGCAATTATAATGTTCCAGTAACTTTGGGGGGTACATAAGAAAAAACAAGATACCTCAGTATTAATAGGCTTGTCCCTGGCTACTAGGTTATGTTGTGGTTTGGTCACTAAGTTGTGTCCGACTCTTTGCAACCCCATGGACCATAGCCCACCAGGCTTCTCTTTCCATGGAATTCTCCAGGCAAGAATACTGGAGTGGGTTGCTATGCCCTCTCCTTCAGGGGATCTTCCTGACCAGGAACTGAACCTACTCTTCTACATTAGCAGGTAGATTCTTTACCACTGAGCTACCTGGGAATCCCAGCTATGGTTATAGGAGTTTTATCAGCTTCTGATACCCTCTTAAATTTCTCAAATGATATAATCATTTTTACACTAAGAAATAAGCAAGCATTTTTTTAAACAGACATGTTAAGAATTCAACATTGACAATAGTGGATACTGACCAACTGCTTAGCACACGGCATCCCCTCTTCTCTATGCTTGACAGGGATATATCTGCTTAATCTTCCTGTCAACTCCTAGAGGTAAGCATTATGTTTATTCCTATATACACAGAAACTGACCACTGAGAGATTTGGTGATTTGCCAAAGAGGGGGAGGTGCTGACCCCCCAGTGGTCATTTGGCAGTATTGGGAGACATTTTGGCTGTCACACTGGGGAAAGGGTGGTAGAGGCCAGGGATGCTACTAAAAATTGTGTGTTACAACGCACAGGGTAACTCCTCACAGCCAAAAAACTGCCTGCCCAAATCTTAATAATGCCGAGGATGAGAAATTCTGATTTAAGATCACTTAGTGGTAAGTGACGGAGCCCTACTTTGAGCTCAGGCAGCTTGACCCCCTAATCTACCCTCTTCATCA
>SJYC01014605.1:0-11669 GCA_006408675.1 Madoqua kirkii
GATTATTTATATCATTCATGACTAAAAGGAATCAAGGCTTCTTGGGGAAATGGCTGATTTCAGAGCTGAGGCAGAAAATATAAAGGTAACCTTGGAACACAATGAGTCAAAAACAAGGAAACCCCAAAACTATCAAATGACATGGATGCTGAAAGATACAGACGATACCTTGGAGGGATTCCTGATAGAAAACTGGAGTATCAGAAAGTTACTATAATTGATTGCACAACACTGAAGTAAACTCCATGAGTCTATGGTAATACAAAAAAAGGAGGGGGGGGGTGGATAAGAAAGAGAGAAACAATTTATTTCATTCTTTAAATTAGTACTTAGAACAAAAGAAATAAGCATTTATCCTGCATTTGGAGAGGGAAAACTTTTCTGTTCAGAAGAATATCAGCTACTAAATGTAGGTGAAATAAGAGAATTATAAAAATTACCTCTGGAAGCTTTCAATAAAATAACTGGTTTAGGCAAGAATCACCAATGATGCTAAAAACCGTTAAGGAAAAGTTGTCGGGAAACAGAGCAGTCATATGACACCAAAGGAGCGAGTGAGTGAGTGAAGTCGTTCAGTCGTATCCGACTCTTTGCAATCCCATGGACTGTAGCCCACCAGGCTTCTCTGTCCATGGAATTTTCCAAGCAAGAGTACTGGAGTGGGTTGCCATTTCCTTCTCCAGGGGATCTTCCTGACCCAGGGATCAAACCCAGGTCTCCCGCATTGCAGGCAGACACTTTACCGTCTGAACCACGGGAAGTTCAAAAAAGTACCTCACAGAAAATGTACTAATTGCAAAGGGAATAATATACCTCTAAGTAAAGGAATCTAGTGGTCACCACCTGAACTGAGTAACTGAACTTCACATGAGTGGCCATGGGACAACCTTCTGTTATATCCTCCTGGTGCTGCAATTACTCATGAAGTGTCCTTGCCAAAATTGTTTATTTAAATCTAATTAAGACTTTAGACATAACTTCAATTTATAGGAAATCCAGAGGCTAGAGGAACAAGTTAAAGGGAACTTGCTGAAACTACAAGGGAACAATCAGACAAGTTCTGTATCCTGTGGTTATGCAGAGGAATGTCTTTATTCTTGGAAGAAGCATGGTAAAGTCTTGAAGAGTGAAATGTTACTATGTTTGCAATTTACTTTTAAGTGGTGCCACAAAACAATAAAAATACTCAATGAACATGTCTACATCCATGCAGACACACACACACAAATAAAAAGAGAAAATATAACACAATGTTTAAGAAACATTTAAGGTATGGATGTATGTGTACTGTTCTTTCAACTTTTATATATGTTTGAAATTTTTCATAAGTTAAAAAATATTTATAAAAAACATCATGTACATGCCAAAAACTATAAAATGATTCATTAAATAAGAAAACAGTCATAGAGTTGATATTATACAAGTATTAAACATTTTCTCCAAGAATTTTCAAACACAGAGGCAAAAAGCAACAATGCAGTAGTAAGAGAGAAAAATCGGATATAAATTTTTGTGTGTGGTATGTATAATCTCATCTCTTTCATATTCACCCACCCAACACATTTATTGAGCAATTATAATGTTCCAGTAACTTTGGGGGGTACATAAGAAAAAACAAGATACCTCAGTATTAATAGGCTTGTCCCTGGCTACTAGGTTATGTTGTGGTTTGGTCACTAAGTTGTGTCCGACTCTTTGCAACCCCATGACCATAGCCCACCAGGCTTCTCTTTCCATGGAATTCTCCAGGCAAGAATACTGGAGTGGGTTGCCATGCCCTCTCCTTCAGGGGATCTTCCTGACCAGGAACTGAACCTACTCTTCTACATTAGCAGGTAGATTCTTTACCACTGAGCTACCTGGGAATCCCAGCTATGGTTATAGGAGTTTTATCAGCTTCTGATACCCTCTTAAATTTCTCAAATGATATAATCATTTTTACACTAAGAAATAAGCAAGCATTTTTTTAAACAGACATGTTAAGAATTCAACATTGACAATAGTGGATACTGACCAACTGCTTAGCACACGGCATCCCCTCTTCTCTATGCTTGACAGGGATATATCTGCTTAATCTTCCTGTCAACTCCTAGAGGTAAGCATTATGTTTATTCCCATATACACAGAAACTGACCACTGAGAGATTTGGTGATTTGCCAAAGAGGGGGAGGTGCTGACCCCCCAGTGGTCATTTGGCAGTATTGGGAGACATTTTGGCTGTCACACTGGGGAAAGGGTGGTAGAGGCCAGGGATGCTACTAAAAATTGTGTGTTACAATGCACAGGGTAACTCCTCACAGCCAAAAAACTGCCTGCCCAAATCTTAATAATGCCGAGGATGAGAAATTCTGATTTAAGATCACTTGGTGGTAAGTGACGGAGCCCTACTTTGAGCTCAGGCAGCTTGACCCCCTAATCTACCCTCTTCATCACTCTATACTGTTCTTAAACACTCTGTCACACTAATGTTTTGTCATTAAATGTTACAGTGTTTATTTCTTGAGGGCAATTATACTGCTGCTATATATGATGCTTGGTGATTTATCAAAAATTTAAGCAAAATATGAAAATGAGAATCTCAAAGTTCAAAAGGTCCGAACTAACTAAAATTGCATCTAATGTGGTGAAAAAACTTTCCATTGGTATAATTCTTTTAGAAAGCAGTTTTGCAGTTTGAATCAAAGTTTTAATATTTATAATCTTTGATCCAGATATTCCAGTTTGAGAAATTAAGAATATAAATCAAAATACAGTAAATTCCTGGTGTGCAGATATTTTTTTTTTAGAGTAGGGGAAAAAAAAGGAAGCTACTCAAATGTCTAATAACAGGGGAACGTAATAAACTGGGCACATGTGCTTCAGAGAATCTATGTTAGGATGTGGAAAATCACATAGTATATTACATAATAATCACATATTATAATCACATAACATAACAACATATTATGTATGTTGTTGTTGTTTAGTCACTAAGTTGTGTCTGACTCTCTTGGAACCCCCATGGACTGTAGCCCACCAGGCTCCTCTGTCCATGAAATTTCCCAGGCAAGAGTACTGGAGCGTGCTGCCATTTCCTTCAGCAGGGGATCTTCCAGATCCAGGGATTTAACCCTGGTCTTCTGCATTGGCAGGCTAATTCTTTACCACTGAGCCAACAGGAAAGCCCTATAGTATTAACATAGTATTAGGTGAACAAAAGAAACACGACATAATATCACAGACATATGTTTGCAAGCACCTTAAACAGTAGCATGGTTTAATTTTAGAGATGGAAAGGAAACATACTGCCAGAATTGCTGGATTAGGATTACGTTACAGTTTAAAAAATGATTCTTTTGTCTTTTCTATTTTCTGTCTTCAATTTTCAATAAAACATAACTATGAATTTTTATGGAATAAAAACAATTTTCTTATTTTTAGGTGGACCTAAATCCTAGGCAAGTGGTATCCTTTTTTTTTTAAGAAGGCCCTTTACAAAACCCGAAATATGTGTAAACAAGCTTATGACCTAGATCTGAGTACTTTAAAGGTAAAAAAACAAATCTGAGAACAGAGCCAACGGCCCTCCCAACACAGTCTCTGTATTGCTATTAGATGAGAAAATCTCCTCTCTGGCAATCTTAATGTCTCCTCCTCTCTCTATAATGACTTGATGCATAAGAATTAATCTTTTCCCTCGGCTTTGATCCCTGAGCTCCTTAGTGAAGATTCCATCTTGTTCTATAACACACGATGAAGCATTTTCTCTGTTTAATGTGACAATGGCCCTACTGAGCACAACAATTTGAGTCTGAATGTGTCACAGCCTAAGAGGAAATCTTAAGAGGCAATTCCAGCTAGAACTATTGGCAGGTACATAAAAAAGATGCATTAACACTGTTTGAAAAAGTGCCCTCAGCAAAAGAACACAGAACAGAACTGGGAATGGAGTAGGTGGAAGTGGGGCAGAAAAAGCAAAAGGGTGAGATGCTGCTGGGGTTCTATCCCTAAGTGCTAGTCATGTAGATTCATCAGTTTTTACCCCCCCACACCCCAAAAAAAGCATTTGAGAACTTTCAATAAAAAAGATTGTTTGTCAAGGTTAGGGGAAAAAACATTCTTTAATTAGTTTACTCAAATATTAAGTATGACATCTAGAATCTCAATATTAGCAAAAATGTGATAATTATAGCTGGGAGGGTTTTTTATTGAATGTAAATTCATGTATAACACTTTTAGCATATCTCACTCCCTATTGTTATTTCTCATGCTGTGTTCACACGTAATGGACGCCTGTGGGCTCTACTCTGAAATCTGATCTCAAATTCACAGCCTCCATCCTTTCTTTTAAAGTAGCTGTAGTTCAGCAACAAGCTGACAAAGCACATGTCCATCTGGAGAGAAGATGCACCCTTGAGAGCTTCTGCTGACTGGGGATCACCCCACCCTTCAGGATACCCAGGCTGCTCCAGAAGCGGCTTTTTATATTAAATGGGGTCCCATGTCACATCACTCTTCCACATGGAGGGCTCTCGGGGTTTTACATCAACCACTGTGACCCATTTGGCTGTCAACTCAGTGAAAGAGCTTGCCAGCTCAATCTAGTTATTGGCCTGAAGACGGAGGACGGAAGCAGGGAACATGTGTTTGGTGTTAAAGTGGGTCAGTTTTGTGCAAACAAGCATTTGTTCATTTTACACTCACAGCATTCTTGTTTTATAGAGGAGGATCCTGGGAGTGGGACAGGGTACATGACTTGCCCAGAATCAAGTGATTAGAGAAGGGCACAGTCAGATCCAAAGGTGGGTCTGTCTCACATCAGAGCCTATGTTCTGCTCTCTCTAGGACTTGCTGGGGTTGGGGGCAGGAGACAGTGGAGAGATATCCTACCCAGAAACAAATAACACACAGGTCCAAATGTGAACTGACCACGTACAGCTACTCCTGAATATCAACATATCATTGTGGGTTCCTGGAATAAATATTGAAACATGGTAATGTTTGGTGTCTGGTTTATTTTACTTTAAGGGAGGAGCTGGCAGCCATTCATTAATCTTCTAGGATTATAATCTCAAATGCTTAGCTTTTGAGCCAAGGCAAGCTTTGGGCCAAGCTTTTCTGAGACATTAGGAAGAACTGGGGACCAGAATACCCTGGAGAGAATAGCCCCTTCTATATGACCAGTACCTGGAGAGAACAGTCCAGAGCTATATAACCGCTATCTCAGGTCACTATGGGCAATGTGCTCAGTGTACAGAGCTTTTCCATTTTCCAAAAATGTCAAAGACTTTTTATGTGAATACTGAAGATTTACATTAAAGTTGTCAACCATTAAAATTTTTTTTCAATTGTCTGAGCAAAAAAAAAAAAAATCATGTTTGTAAGCCTGATTTAGTCTTGGCCTTTTGCTTTGCAACTTCCAGTCTAGATGATATACCTGTCAGACCTGAAGAGGTGGGAAGGGCCTCAGTTAGGGCAGCCCTTGAAGTATAATAGACATAGCTAATGGTTGCCGCCATGCATTTGGTGAAGAAACACCTTGTCCATTTTTGTAGCATGTAGTGTTCATCTAACATTATTTCTTGGGAAACAATCATCACAAATTCTATGTTAAAATATGTACAGCTTCAAAACCAATGATCAGGGAAGTGGGCAAGAGGTCAAAGGGATTTTAAAGGTTAGCAAAATAGACAAACTAGTTTAAAAGAGTAATAAAAGACACTGGCTAGTATTAAGCAAACCCTTAACAAGAGTCCCATTCCAACCACCAAGGAGAGACCTATTACAGGATTCTCTAGTGGACCATTTTATTTTCAGAGTGAACACATTTCCCATGATCCATCCTTTTCCTCCACCTCTTTCCTTTTCACCTCATTACCACCTTGTCTCTCAGGATACTGATTCAGTCACAGACCAATTCTAGCTGCATTTTATTACTGAAATCATCCACTTGCAAATGAGGAAATTGAAAGTTAAGCATAATCTGGTGCTTTTAACCATGTGGGCTCAGGCACCCCGAAGTACATCTTCAGATAACTCCTTACCATCTAGTAAGATGAGCGCTCTCACATGAAATATGCTTCATATGGAAGCATTTGAATGCACTTTCTTGCTTATGTAAACATGCAGATGCAAGGACTTCTCATGGTTCTGTGTTGAGAAGTGAAGGAAACTAATTATAATGAGCTCACAGATGTGAGAGAATATTCGGGAAAATCCGGTATCACCCGTTGGCTGTTAATATTTTAATTTATCTCTCTAACTGGGCACTACCTTACAAGAAATTAATTGTAGCATAAAAATGCTCCTAGGAAAGTAGCTCAAGTATATAATTTTCTAAGTTCAAATAAAACCATTTTGCTGCTATTTGTGGAAGGGAAGTTGTGACCTCCCTAGACCAGGACGAGGTAGAGAATGCCATGGTCTGAGAAATTTTTGATGAAATCCAAGATTTATGCTCAGGCTGTTGATTCTGCGATTTCATTGGCAGTGGCATAGTTTAGTAAGCAGCAGAGTGGGCACTCTTGACCTTGGGCAAGATCAGTCTATTTAAGCTGTTATGGAGGGTGTGTCTCAAAAAATTGTTGAGACATTTCAATCTCCAGCCCCCTCTCACCAGCTATGTGAACCCTGGGCAACACATTACTGACCAGGGGATTTTTTTCAGAAATTAACTCCCGTGGCTGACAATTTGTTATGTAAGTGAATATTGAAATGTCTCCAGTCAATAACATTCTGGTAACAAAAGATGTTTTCATAGTCTCTGGTCAATGATGTGGTTTATAGCTCTGGACCTTATCTTCCTTGTGTCTAAAAGTGAGGGTGAAGATTTTTTTTTAAAATCACAATAATAGCTAACTTATCGCTTATGTTCTCTTAGCCAGAAAGCTCAGTACTAAGTACATTACACACCTTGTGTGTTAGTCAGTTGTATCCGACTCTTTGTGACTTCATGGACTATAGCCTGCTAGACCCTTCTGTCTATGGAATTTTCCAGACAAGAAGCCTAGAGGGGTAACCATTCTCTTCTCCAGGGAATCTTCCTGATGCAGGGATCAAACCCAGGTCTCCTGCATTGCAGGCAGATTCTTTACCATCTGAGCCACAGGGGAAGCCCATTATATACCTTGTCTCACTAACCATTAAAAACATTGATAATTTATAAAGTTAATTAAAAACAACTGAGAGTAATACCATCTTCACAGGATCATCATGTCGATTTAACGACAGAAAATGGATTAAAGCTCTTTACCAATTAAAATACATACAGATGTTAATTATAAAATATTGTTAAAAACAAGGCAACAGGCCCAAAATGGAGTCGCTAAGCCCTATGGCACCAAACTGAGACTTAATTACAGTCTCAGCTCTCAGAAATGGTATCTTAAAGAGTCAAGCAAGAATTCCCTGATCAACACTAGTTAGGTAATCTGCCTGACAGAGCCGCATACAAAGGTGTGAAGTCCTTTTGGTCCTGTCTTACTCTTTGTGACTCCATGGACTATAGCCAACCAGGCTCCTCTGTCCATGGGATTCTCCAGGCAAGAATACTGGAGTGTATTCATGCCTTCCTCCAGGGAACTTCCTTGTCCCCATTCCCTTATAAAAGTCTTTCATTTTCTACACCTCCCTAGAGCTCCTTTCTTTCTGCTACATTGAGTGCTGATTTGAATCAATTTTTGTTTAAATAAACTCAATTTTAAAAATATACCTCAGTTTACCTTTTAACAGCTCTGGTGTTAGAAGAAGGACTGGAGAAGAGCCCAGACCAACCCCAAGTGCAATAAGCAACCAGGCATAGGCACCTGTGAGCCCCTCAGGCTCACTGCTTCTAGAGATGTAAGTCCCTCTGCTGAATCCTAGATCCACAGCTTTTGTGCTATGAACTTTTGAGCATTGCTTTTTCTAGACTGTGCTGGAAAGTAGCTGGAGCCAGACAGTTTGACTTGAATATTGGACCAGGTCCAGGGTCAGCTTGGGTCTGACTTAAGCTGGATTGGGTTCAGCATGAGGCCTTGGGTGAATAAAATTTTAAGACTGAACGATCAGGTTGAACTTTCCAAAGATAGTCTTGAGCTACAGGGGCCACAGTGGAGAACTTTTAAACTAGGAAAGCTTATCTAGTTAGGAGGTGCCCTAAAGGAACAGGGATCTCAACCAAGCCCTCACTATGAAGAGTAAAGGAAAATTTATTTTCCTCCTCTCTAGTTTCTGGTGACCAGGATGAGACCTGCTAGGACATCCACTCTCTCCAGATCTGCAGACAGTATCCTGGGAAAACTGGCAGATGCCATAGAGGGTGAGAATTCTTATCAGAGTCAGCTGTCCCAGATCACTATCTGTAGTGACTGGTAGAAAGGGGAAGGTAAAATTTTACATTCTTTCTTTCCAAATTCAGATTGGCAGGAAAAACATTTATAAGAAGGGCTGCCCTGGTGGCTCGGAGGTAAAGGATCCACCTGCAACATACGAGATGCAGGTTTGATTCCTGGATTGGGAAGACCCCCTGGGGAAGGAAATCACAAGCCAATCCAGTATTCTTGCCTGGGAAATCCCATGGATAAAAGAGACTGGCAGGCTACAGTCCATAGCGTTGCAGAAGAATCGGACACGACTAAACAACAAGTATTTAAATTGTGACTCATGGACATGCCTAGGGTACCCACTGGTACCTTTCTCTCCCAGGACAGCTACTGCCTTCTTTTTTGTCTTGTTCTGTGCCCTGAGAACTTGGCTTGGCAACTGTCAGGTCAGGAGACCCAAAAATATGAAAAGACAGAAATGTGGGTGGCTCCCCATTTGCAGATAGATGTAGCTAGACAGAAGGTAGGTTGCACTCCATGAGCACCTGGGGTCTGGCTGCCTGTTGCCAGCTCTTAGGGAAACTCTTGCTTATTTTGGGGAGTAGCTCAGAAGGATTCTTTACCACCTGAGCTATCAGGGAAGCCCTGTTATAAATAAAATTCTGTATAAAGACATTATTTACTACTAACTCGCAAGAGGATCCCACACAGAAAAATCTCAGTGATGTTTTGAAACCAAAGTGAATCAAGATTTAATCACCATCTCTGTGCACTTTTGTGTCCAAATGTCTGCAACCCCATGGACTGCATGCAGCTTGCCAGGCTTCTCTGTCCATGGGATTTTCCAGGCAAGAATACTGGAGTGGGTTTTCATTTCCTTCTCTAGGGGATCTTCCTGAACCAGGGATGGAACTCACATCTCCTACACTGGCAGGCAGATTCTTTACTGTTGAGCCACCAGGGAAGTACCAACTCAGAAGGATAGTAGCTTTCTGAGTATATCCCCACCACTTGTGGGCACCCCTCTTTCATGCGTGGGATTATTAATATTGTTGGGAATATTTACTATTGTACCAGTTGAAACCTGAAAATATACTTAAAAAATAATTTCTTTTAAGTCTGTGGTTAAAAGTTGGCCAAAGTGGAAGATGATATTCAGAGCCTGCAAAGAATCTTTTTGAGACCTTCTTCCCTAACCTAAAGTGAAACCATACCCAGAGGGAAATAAAAACATTCTGAAGCTTTATGTGTAAGAATTTACTAAAATGTTCCAAAGAAACACATCTCTAAATCTAAAACATAGAAATCTTTTTATTTCCCACTGAGTTGAAGATCTTCTCTCTGATATAAAGAAGCAAACTGAAGATGATATAGTTGGATGAGTGGGTGGACACCTTGATAACGTTCAGCTTGCAAGCCAATTTTCTGTTTTTATTTGATATTGGATACAGCTGTTTTCAGGCTTCCCTGGTGGCTCAGAGGTTAAAGCGGCTGCCTGGAATGTGGGTTCGATCCCTGGGTTGGGAAGATCCCCTGGAGAAGGAAATGGCAACCCACTCCAGTACTCTTGCCTGGAGAATCCCATGGAGGGAGGAGCCTGGTAGGCTACAGTCCATGGGGTCACAAAGAGTCGGACACGACGGAGCGACTTTACTTACTTATAGTAGATTAACAATGTTGTGACAGTTTCAGGTGAACAAAGAGACTCAGCCAAACATATACATGTATCCATTCTCTCCAACGGAGAAGGCAATGCACCCCACTCCAGTACTCTTGCCTGGAAAATCCCATGGACGGAGGAGCCTGGTAGGCTGCAGTTCATGGGGTCACTAAGAGTCGGACACGACTAAGTGACTTCTTTCACTTTTCACTTTCATGCATTGGAGAAGGAAATGGCGACCCACTCCAGTATTCTTGCCTGGAGAATCCCAGAGATAGAGGAGCCTAGTGGGCTCTTGTCTATGGGGTCGCACAGAGTCGGACACAATTGAAATGACTTAGCAGCAGCAGCAGCAACATTCTCTCCAAAACTCCCTTCCCATCTAGGCTGACACATAACATTGAGAAGAATTCCTTGCGCTGTACAGTAGGTCCTTGTTGGTTATCCATTTAAAATATAGCAGCGTATACATGTCAATCCCAAATTCCCTAACTATTCCTTCCCCATGTCCTTCTCCCCTGGCAACCATAAGTTAACAACCAAATTTTTTTTAAGGAATTGCAAATATCTGTACTGTCTTGCAAACCAGGTCTTTACAGGAACAAAAATGTGGAGCTAGAAACAACTCAAAGCCCACCTATCCTTTTTACCAATCCCAGATCCTCGTGTATCATCTTAGAAGGCTTGTGGTTATTTTAAAAGACCTAGGATCAGAGAACAAAAGTCCCTCTAGGTAGAACTTGCATTCTTCCTCTGCACCTTTTGAGATGTAAATATTCTTCCTGGTCTTCTCCAGAAACCAAAGTAATTCTTATCAGAAGTAAAGGACCAAAGGAAAGTCTATTTTGAAAACAGCCTTTGAAAAACCCTAAAATCTCTTCCTCAAATTTTAGTAAAAAGTTTAAGCCATGTGAGCGATTAAGCTTACTTTATACCATCCACCAGAAAAACAATTCGGATCCAACAGTTCTTTATAAACTAGTGAGTTTTGCATTAGAGGTTCCCAGGTGGCTCAGGGATTAAGAATCCACCTGCCAATGCAGGAGTTGTGGGTTCCATCCCTGGGTTGGGAAGATCCTCTGGAGAAGGAAATGGCAACCCACTCCAGTATTGCCTGGAGAATTGCATGGGCAGAGAAGAGCCTGCTGGGCTACAGTCCATGGGGTCACAAAGAGTTGGACACAGCTGAGCATACACACACACATGAGTTTTGCATTGTGTTTCATGGCTTAAATTTAAAAACAAAGCTCCAAGATCTTTGTTTGCATCTGCCTGTATGTTTACATATGTTGATGTGTATGTAATGTGTGTTTTTGTTCCTACCTCTGATGGTATTGCCAAAATTAATTTGTAATGAGCTCCATTTACTTAAAGACAAACAAGCATCGATATAAATCAAGTAAACATTGAGAAATAGACATTGACTGAAATGTTTCCAAGTTCATGTAATCTAGGATAACCTTTAGTAAGTAAAAGCTAGTTTAAATTTGTTGGTTTAATTAGAATACACATGTCCTAGAGTTATCAGCATTAAATAATACTTTTATTCTATCTAGGTTTACTGAAAATCAAATAAACCCATGTTATCTATTATGTAATTTGTCAGCAAGAAAGATAATTTAAGATGATGGTTAGCTGTTTAATGCCTCATGAAATTTTCATGACTAAACACAATTGTTAAGAACTGAATTAAGTAGATGTAAGTAGGAGAAAGGCTTATAAATGAA
>SJYC01014606.1:0-25236 GCA_006408675.1 Madoqua kirkii
AAAAATAGTTTCCAAAATCTTTTTGGTAACTTACAACCTTAAACTTATACTCAGACAAGTTAAATAATGGAAAATCATTAAATATCTAGATCATTCCCAAATAAGATAAAATACTGAGATATTAATCACTAAATATAAGTGTATCTACTTTTGGCTTCCTTTAACAGAGGAACTGTTTGCATTTATTAGTAAACATATTTTGGGCCATATTGGAAACAAGAAAAATATACTTCTAGGTATTATGAAATACATTTATAAATTTGCCAAGCTACAGAATGCCAGTGTAACACAGTCCACAATTGCTTACTTCTTAGTTTTCACTACAAATTAAGGATTCTAATGGCTAAAAATTCTAATTAATTCAGGCAATCAAGCCTACTTAGAAATATTAAGGGTGAAAGGAAACAACTGTATATGAAAAATAAGTAAGGAAAATAAAATGACTGCTTATTGCTTATTTCACAAAGAGTTAAACGTCTTAGGACAAAATCTGAATGGATATGAAAAAGTTGTAGAAGAGTGTGGAGAAAATCTTGGGAAAGACATTTTATGTGTGGTCAAGTTGATTAAGATTAGGAAGGGTTTATGTACATTTTTCAAGAATGAGTTTTAATGTCAACAGTGACCTGATGCAAGATTAGAATTTGGTTTTCTGTTAAAAGGACAAAGCTTTCTTAGATTCTCGGTCTGCTTTTAATACAGAATGGTAACCAAAGGTTTTTCTTTACCTGTTAATTAATCTGCCTGAACAGCAAAGATGTTGTGTCATACCAAAATAATTTACTACTTCTCATTTATCTTTATTGTGTTAAGTCACTTCAGTTGTGTCCGACTCTTTGCAACCCTATGGACTATAGCCCACCAGGCTCTTCTTTCTATGGGATTCTTCAGGCAGGAATATTGGAATTGATCGCCATGTGCTCCCCCAGGGATCTTCCCAAATCAAGGATCGTACCCCCATCTTTTACATCTCCTGCATTGGCAGGTGGGTTCTTTACCACTACCGCCACCTGAGACTGTCTTTATTAGGTTTTTGATTACTTAAGAAAATCTGATCTTCTCAATACTTAAAGCGCTAGATTTTATTCACAACTATTTAACCTTATTTGCCTTTAACATCTGCTATCACTTTGGTGAAATAGCTATTATTTCATAATGATGTGATATTACTTAATCAAATGTTCAAAACATTTGACATAGTCTCAAAATCAAATTTTAAAGTACGTCTTTTTGATCTCAGTTGAACTTTGAGATTTCCTGGAGGGTCCTTGGGAAATCTCAAAACGATCTTTCTCTTACTTTGTAAAAGAGAGATATTAAACTATTAATAATTATGTTTATTTGGTATATTACAATACATGGGAAGCATTGTCAAATAAACCTTCTTAGGTTATGTTTGTATGGATGCATGTCAGTAATATATTTTAGGAACTGTACAAAATGTAAAAAAATCTAACATGTCCAGGTATGATGGGGTCAGTCAAAATTCCAGTTATTATCCTAAAATGTTTTATGTCACAGAAATAACCAAATTTCCTTATCAATTCCATTGTAATGAACTCTCAAGAAATCTTTAATCATGGGCCTGTTTAAAAGTCTTTTGTCATTTACAGACAGTTATTGCTTCATTTCGACGTTTTTGCAAAAGTGAGATTCACAGAAAGGACCCTATCCAGTACTCTTGACCACTGACACAGCTGTAAGATCAAGATGTTGAACCTTGGGTGTGTATTTCACAAATGAAGACGCTTCACTCGACATCTGGTCCTATGCAAACGCAGAGGATCTCATAATCAAATTGGTTAGGAAGAGAAGTAACTGACGCTGATGCAGACTGCTTTCTCCTGAGATGCTGGACCAAGGACATTTCTTTCCTTTCCTCTGTCCCTCTCTGATCATCCTTTTCCTAATTCTCATACCATGAAGCTCTTTATGATTCTTTTGTTTAGTTTTTCTCTCTCTCTGGCCTGGAAAGATAAGGCCATTGTTTGCCTATTTCAGGCCATTGCCAGAGTGAGTAATGCGACCTCTAAACAACTGCTGGGTTTGTCATCATGCTGGTGACCCTTATAGGTTGGCCCATCGCAAACTTCCCTCTAATTTCAAATGCCTCAGTTTCTCTGCAACAAGTTCAGCTCTGTATTGTGTCAGACTCCCTCAGCCTGTGGGTCCATTTCCTTATCTTAGATAACAATTCCAAGCCCGGACTTCCCCGGTAGACCAGTGGTTAAGACTCTCTGCTTCCACTGCAAGGGCCACGGGTTCAATCCCTGGTGAGTGAACTAAACCCCCACATGTTCACTAGGTGAGACCAAATTAAAATAACAACAGTATCAAGCCCAGGAGACCTGGCATCCAGGCTCTATACAAAGAAAGGGACACAAGGTAAAGGGAACCTGAATAAAACCGCCTGTACAGTCTACAGAATCTTCCATTTTTCTGGCCTCTGACGCAGTCACCTTTCCAATCCTGAGCTACTACTCCAGTGGGAATTATTGGGAGGAACCTCTAAGTGACTTTAATTCAGTCTTAGTTTGGTGACATGGGGCTCGACATAAGAACTCTATTTGGGTCCTTAAATAAAGCCTTCTCTGATAGATCTCTACTGCCCTGGCTGGAAGTTAGTGCAAATGAAGCTATGGTTAGGACTGTCTCCTTAACTTTTGAAGATACTGCCAAATCGGCTGCTTAAGGAATAGCTGACCAACAAAACTCCCTCAATTCTCTGGAGAAAGGTGTTCTTGGCACCACGGTAGCCCCTGATTATCTTTTAGCCGAGCAAAGAGGTATTTGTGCTCTGACCAAAACCATTTGTGGCGCTTGGATTGACACTTTGGGGCAAGTTGAAGGTCAGATACAGAAGATCACTAAACAAGCCAGCTGGCTTAGGAAAATGACTCCTTCAGCAGGAATCCTCCGTTGACTTATTTGACCCTGATTGGTTTGAGTCATGAGGACCATGGCTCCAAAGTGCACTCTAGACGATGGGAATTACCCTGCTTATAATAATCATAGTAGTCTCCCTGCTGTGCTGTATTCTCTCAAAACCTTCAAGGGCATCTTCACAGGTGCTAACCACCAAGCAAAGGATCTCCCTAAGACTAGAACGTCAGAAAAGGAATGAAGTGAGTGACTGATTTAGAGAACATAAACCCAACACCGTGATCTGTAAATATCACACAAAGCATCGGCAGAAACACCAAGAAGCTTAGAGCAGAAGCTGGGAATAGCACTAATGCCTTACATTTCAATCACATCTCTCATTTAGGCTGAGAGTCTGATCAAAAGGGAGATTGTCAAAAACAAGATAATAGGCCCCAAGTGGAGTTCTTATGTTAGCCCTGTGTCACCAAACCAAAAATGAATATAGTTTCAGTTCTCCCAGAAATGTCTTAAATGAGTCAATCAGGAATCACCTGATCAACACTTGTTAGGCATCTACAGACCCCTGCCATTCCCTAAAGGAAAGTGACTTTGCAATAATCAACTTACTTTTTTGCCTAGTATAACTTCCTTATTCCTGCTCTCTTCTGCCTATAAAAGTCTATCTGCTAGATTGGATACTGCCCAATTCAAATTGATTTGTACCCAAATAAATTCTTGAAATTTTTTAATATGCTTCAGTTTATCTTTTAACAATATGTAATAAAGTTTCAGAAGTACCCAGGGAGTTCCAAAACTCTTATCTTTGGCCTGAACTATCTTTATCAGGGATCAAATTATTTTTTACTCCAAAACTGCCACAGGGTTTAAAACCCCTGGAACCTGTAATCTCTATTTGGGGATTTTACTGACCTAAATACCACACCAAGGGATAAATGCTGGATCCTAAGTCTTACTAGGCCTGAGTTTTGATTGGACTGAGGATACAGAAAGAAGACATGGTCCCTAAAATTTGAGGAGGATGTGAGGAGCAAGTAACAGTCTGTGTAACAGAAAGGGGTACCACTCTCCAAGAGGAGGGTGGAGCCAACTTTGTGGACTTTGATTTCTCTTAATGGACAGAGAGGAAGCTAGTAATAATAATAATAAATGTAAACACATAATAGATGTTTCCTCAATAATAGTACAGGGTATTTCATCCTATTAACCACTCTTATGTAGCTGTGACACCAGCATACCAGAACATTTACATCAGAAATGTCAACTTCAAATTTAAAAAGCTGTGAGAATAAATCTATCCAAGTTTTCATTAATTTGGACATCAATATGGTGGAATGTGCGCTGATTTGAATGAGAGCAAAGCAGATGCTCCCCTTTGCTCGGCAAACTGCCTCTTCATTGATAATGCAAATTGTGGCTGCAAACATCATCTCTGGGGGGCGTTTAAAGTGCTTAAGGGAACACACTGCGCACTTCAAAGCGTTCCTTTTATATGCAATTAGTCTGTTCATGACACATCATTCTTATCTATTCATTAAAGTAAGTCCCTGGCTTAGTTGGAGGCATTTCATGGATTTTCAGACTCTTGGAGACACAGAAGTCTCAGGAGCTGAAAGGTCATCCAGTTCACAACCCCCTGGAGTCACTCCTCTCTCTCTCTCTCTAACATCCATGCCTGGGCTACCATCATCTTTGATCCTGTCCGGTGGGAGGCCACTCTTGACCTCCCCTAACTGACCTTGGAAAGCTCATGAACTCTGGAGTCCGGAGGACCTGCATCAAATTCCAGCTTAATCCTTTACTAGTTATTCAAGCCTCAGTTTCCCCAGGAAGACTGTGTGCACCGTGGCTACCATGGAGCGTGGTCTCAAAAATAGAAACAGAGTAGATTCCTGATTATCTCTGGGGTTGTAAAGGGGATTGATGACAAATGGACAAGAGATTTCTTTTGGGGGTGGTAGAAATGGTTTACAGTTAGATTGTGATGATGGTCACACAGTCTGTAATTTACTAGAAGTCAGTGAGCTGCAGACTCAAAACAAGTGAATTCCATGATCTGTAAATCACGCCTCAATACAGCTGCTAAATATGCATATATATGAAAATACATAGGAACATCTTTAAAATTAAAAAACCCAAGGGGCTAAGCATAGTACACATGAAATAAAAGCTGGGGTGTTGTGGGAGAAAGTATATGTGGTTCAAAAGTAAAAGGGGTTTTATAAAAGCTTCTGCTTTGTACTCTCAAGAAAATTACAGAAAAATTGTCTCTATGAAAGATAAAGATCATAAAAGCTGGAAAAAAAATACAGTTCCACAACTTTAAAATAAATCCATGAGACCAATGTGTTTAAGAATTCAGAATTTTTTTAATTTTAGAAAATTAATATGAGGCATTTTCCATAAATTACATAACACCCCAACAGGGTATGCAGCACCATCTCATAATTAAACACATTAATATTTCTTTAATGAACTGTATGAATATTCATACTAAGTGGATAAATACAAAACTATAAATAGATTCATGTCAGTTCAGGCCTAGTTTTGCTGGCCAGGGAGTTTTCTACAAAACTTCAGAAAAATCTTATTTAGTCAGACTCTCGGGATTTCTGGAATAGGGACCTGGGTTGTGGCTATTGTGGTCATCACACTGCACTCTTTCCTTCTTTTTCCATGTCTTATCCCAAGACTGCGACAGTCTCTCCCAAGCGAGACCCTGAAGTTGAAGACCAAGCTTGGGGTTAGATTGGAATTTTTTGTACTGACACTACTGAGCTTAGATGAGAGTAAGATACTGAAAGGTTACAGGATAAAAATGGAAAGTTTAAATGGAAAGTACTATTCAGGGTAGAGTGGGGAGAGAAAGAAGGAGGCCAAATTGTTTTAACTAAGGATAAAGGCTGGAAAGTATATCCTTAAAAGCTTCCACACAAACATAGGAAACAAGAGAAAGGAACAGGGCAAGTCTAATTCATTCGTAGGTTCTGTGTCATTTACTGAGCTTGTTTATTTCAGAACTACCTTGTAGAAGTTTATGAAGACTTGCAAAGGATTTACACCTGTTCTTCTCTCCCTCTGATGCAATAAGTGTGCAATCCCACCCTCCTGCCTCTGAAGAGGGACCCTGGGTCAGCAGAGATCCAGGATGTTACAACCCCATGGCCAGGAGAGCCAGACTTTTCCCTCAGCCTGGTGACAGCGTGTGACAGCCCACCATGGCTGGGCAGACCATACCCTATGACCCTGAGTTTCAGGGCAACTTTTTTGTTGTTGTTTTTAAATTATAAAAATATGATACATTTATAGACGTGGAAAATGCAGAACAAAGCTACATATAGTTCCATTATATAATTATTTTTAAGTAAAGATTTTTAGTTGGAGTTTCAATATCAAACTCTCAAAAATTAATAGAATGAACAGGTAGGGAAATAGAAGGATACAGTAGCCCTATACAGCACTACAGACTGGTTCCAAATTGGGAAAGGAGTACGTCAAGGCTGTATATTGTCCCCCTGCTTATTTAACTTCTATGCAGGGGACATCATGAGAAATGCTGGGATGGATGAAGCACAAGCTGGAATCAAGATTGCCAGGAGAAATATCAATAACCTCAGATATGCAAATGACACCACCCTTATGGCAGAAAGCAAAGAACTAAAGAGCCTCTTGATGAAAGTGAAAAAGTTGGAGGAGCGTGAAAAAGTTAGCTTAACACTCAACTTTCAGAAAACTAAGATCATGGCATCTGGTCCCATCACTTTATGGCAAACAAATGGGGAAACAGTGGAAACAGTGGCTGACTTTATTTTGGGGGGCTCCAAAATCATTACAGATGGTGACTCCAGCCATGAAATTAAAAGATGCTTGCTCCCTAGAAGGAAAGTTATGACCAACCTAGCATATTAAAAAGCAGAGACATTACTTTGCCAACAAAGGTCTGTCTAGTCAAAGCTATGGTTTTTCCAGTAGTCATGTATGGATATGAGAAAGAAAAAGAAAGCTTGAGCACTGAAGAACCGATGCTTTTGAATTATGGTGTTGGAGAAGACTCTTGAAAGTCCCTTGGACAGCAAGGAGATTAAACCAGTCCAACCTAAAGGAAATCTGTCCTGAATATTCACTGAAAGGACTGATGCTGAAGCCAAAACTCCAATACTTTGGCCACCTGATGCAAAGAACCAACTCATTGAAAAAGACTCTGATGCCGGGAAAGATTGAAGGCAGGAGGAGAAGGGGACAACTGAGGATGAGATGGTTGGATGGCGTCACCGACTCAATGGACATGAGTTTGAGTAAGCTCCAGGAGTTGGTGATGGACAGGGAGGCCTGGCGTGCTGCAGTCCATGGGATTACAAAGAGTCAGACACAACTGAACAACTGAACTGAATAGCACTATGAACCAAGTAAACATAACGAGACTCCAAACTCCTAAAAGGCAGGGACTCTGTGAATCAATATTTTATTTCCATGGCTTACCAAGCATCTCAATAAACACATGCTGCTTAACTAAATGGATGAAAGAATAAATCTAATGAAGAAAAAGAAAGCTTGAGCACTGAAGAACCAATGCTTTTGAATTATGGTGTTGGAGAAGACTCTTGAAAGTCCCTTGGACAGCAAGGAGATTAAACCAGTCCAACCTAAAGGAAATCTGTCCTGAATATTCACTGAAAGGACTGATGCTGAAGCCAAAACTCCAATACTTTGGCCACCTGATGCAAAGAACCAACTCATTGAAAAAGACTCTGATGCCGGGAAAGATTGAAGGCAGGAGGAGAAGGGGACAACTGAGGATGAGATGGTTGGATGGCGTCACCGACTCAATGGACATGAGTTTGAGTAAGCTCCAGGAGTTGGTGATGGACAGGGAGGCCTGGCGTGCTGCAGTCCATGGGATTACAAAGAGTCAGACACAACTGAACAACTGAACTGAATAGCACTATGAACCAAGTAAACATAACGAGACTCCAAACTCCTAAAAGGCAGGGACTCTGTGAATCAATATTTTATTTCCATGGCTTACCAAGCATCTCAATAAACACATGCTGCTTAACTAAATGGATGAAAGAATAAATCTAATGTCAAATAAAAGTAGTTTGATAGTTGACTGTTTGGCAAAGATGGCCAACCCTTGCTCTGGGATCAATAGTTCATGGAATGGATGCAAATCCCTGGGTTCTCCTCATGCTACCCCACACAATATGTTCTAAGAACCTGCTTCTCCTGTGGAGATGTGAGCTGATTATGGGCATGAATGGTACACAGGCTTCATAAAAATGGACTGCAGCTTCTTCACACCTGACTCTCAACCAAAGAATCATTTTCTGCCGGCAAGACTAGAACAAAATCTATGTTTTTATCTTTCCCTTCACACTGACCAAGTTCACCAAGTTACATGGCAAGGCGGCTCCTCATTTTCTACATGGGAGGGGCTCCGGGACTGGGGTGTGCAGGTTGTGATGGAATTGAATTTCCACAGCAAAGTCTGTGCTTAGATTGTATATTTATCTGGGCTTTTTTGGAGATACTGAGGAGATTCCCAAGAGTTTGGTAAGGCCTCCCCAGGCAACCTGTAGTCACCATTTTAGAGAATCATAGCCTACTCCCTTCACAAGCCAGTGAGAATTCCATAAACTATTCTTCAAAGTATTGGCTTTCCCCTTGGAGCTGTTTATCCTATCACCATGTCTCTCCTAGTGCCCCCACCCCAACAAAAGAAACCCCACAATTTCATCAACTCACAAAATCAGAGACTCTCAGATCAGACAAAACCTTTAAGATTAACAGCCCACCCATGTGGTTTTAATCCCTACTCTAACGTACCCTTCAGGTGCAGGGAACACAGACGCAACTTCAGGAGTCTCTGATATATGTCTGATATATTGAGCACATGCATACACTGTATTTACACAAATTCACATCCCTGTAACAACAGGTACTTACCTTGATTTTCCCTCTGATCTATGGTTGAGGAACCTGGGACCTGGACATGCTGGGTGACTCACAGCCCACAGCTGTTGAGTCAGAGTGAGATATAAACCTGGAGAAACTCCGAAGATGGTGCTCTTCCCAATACTGCCGTCTGCTGTGAGAAAAGTCCTGCTGAGGATGAGTAGCCACCGCTGCCCTTGCCTTTTACCCACCGTGTCTCGCCTTATCAGGCCTCGGAGCTCAGGACTAGAGACTCTTGTGTGGCCAGCATCTCGGACAGGTGAAGACAGTTCTCGGGTCCACCCGCTTCCTCGGGCCCACGGCCCCTTCAGGTGTTACCCAGCCAGGTGTCTGTGAGTGCTCTCCTTCTCCGCCTACAGGGTGAGAACGGGACAGGGAGGCAAGGGGAGAGAACCATGAACACCTGTGGTCGATCATGCGGTGACTGTAAGAGCGCAGCGACAAATGGCTTTGTATTTTGAGAGCTCTGAGTCTGAAGCCGGTGCCTGAGAAAGCTGCCATCTCTGCTTCTCATTGTCTTTGTGGGAAAGAAGGAGACAGGTGCACCCAGGAGGGCCTGGGGCTGCGTCCTGCCCGCCCACAGAGCAAGGGCCACAGGTGCCTATTTTATAGTCTTTTTAAAAAGCTTTCCTCCCCACTTTCCTTCTCTCCTTCCCTCTTCCTCTCCCTCCCTCCCTCCTTTCTTTCTTCCTTCCTCTCTTCTCTCCGTCCCTTCTCTTTCCCTCCGTCCTTCCTCCACGCAGCACAACATTACAGTTCTAGTGAACTAAGAATCTAAAAGTCTGGGTCCAGAATCTGGCTTTGCAACTCACTGGTAGGGTGATGTTTGGTCACTCACTGCAGCTTCTTGGGTCTCAGTCTCCTCACTTCTGCCAGGAGGATTACAATGATTCAGCACACAGTGCAGACATTTAAATGCACTCTGGAACCATAAACACTGTATTGAGGGCTGTTAACTGCATGACTAGGGATTCACTGCAGACCAAGGCTTATTTCCAAGCTTCTCCACACATCCTCATGTTATCCCATATGGTATTAGGATCTGAAGGGATGTGGCTTGTTGCTTTCACCTACCATTTAGTAGTAGCTGAAGAGAAGAGATGGCTGAGGGCATTGTTTTGGGTAGTATTTAAAGATCTCCATTTATTGGGCTGTTGTTCAGGGACCTTCAACAGAAACACGAGGAAAGTTCTTAAACATAAGCCACGATACTCCCATTCAATAAGCTATCACGCAGCCAGAGAAAATGATGTGTCAATAGAATATTTAATGACATGAAAAGATAGTCCCAATGTTTTTAAGTGAAATAAGCTGGTTACAAAATAGAATATAAATTATGATCCTTTCATACACAATATAGGTTTACACATAAGAAAGAGGACATAGCCTGGTGTGTTTGCATTTGTTATCTTTGCTTGGTAGAACCACAGGTGAATTTTATTTTATTTTTTGCTTATTGATATTTGTTCAATTTTTTGCAAAAAAAAAAAGATGTCTTTACAAGAAAAGATTTTTTAAATAAAAAGCAAGTCCAAAGTGGCATGCTCACTAACTTCTCAAGTCCAGAGCATAATGTTTGGCCCAATTACCCTCTTTCCATCGTTCTTTAAGCAATTGCATGGCTGCACTTCTTATAAATAAACCACATCCTAATGCATGGATTCTACGAAACTCAACCCCTACCTCAGTGTTAGCTGAGAGTACATCACCCCCACTACATGCCCTGAAACTCCACTGTCTGCAGTTTGCACTGAGGTGACTCAGTGATTATGCCAGGTTGATTTTGAAGCCTGGTAGAAATGTGCGGCCATGTTTTATAAAGTACATATGGTGTATTTCCATATTAGTAATGACTCTTTATGATATTATTTGCAAAGCAGAAACAGATATAGAGCACAAACGTATGGGAAAGATGGGTGGGATGAATTGGGAGACTGGGATTGACATGTATACACCACTGATACTATGTATAAAATAGATAACTAGTGAGAACCTACTGTATAGCATAGGGAACTCTACTCAGTGCTCTGTGACCTAAATGGGAAGCGAATCCAAAGAGGGGATGTATGTACATGTATGGTTGATTCACTTTGCTGTACAGTAGACACTAACACAGCCGTGTAAAGCAACTATACTCCAATAAAAAATGTAACCACTCTTTATAATGCACATTTATGGACACGTATTTATACTTGGCAAATTATGAATTCACAGTGGCCCTTAATACACATGTAATCTATACAGAACAGTGAAAGCGTGGTTCATAGAAGGCCAGTGGACTGAGAACAAAACACTGATTCAGGTCATCCTTGACAACCTGTTCAAGACATTTAGTGCATGTGCCTCAGTTTACTCATCCATGTGGGATGCCCCAGTTGGTCTGGGGGCACCAGCAAGAACCTTTCAAGAGGTTGAGTCTAAATCCCAGTTATGTGCTTTGGTGGTTGTGTTATTTAACCTTGTGATCCTCGGTTTTCTTCTCTGTCTCAGGGGTAGCAGCGCCTCCCTCATGGAGAGCTATGCCTGACACGCTGAAATCTTCTGCAAATGATAGGGAGAAAGGCTTGGCAAGTCTTCCCTTGAATGGAGGAGGAAAGCGTTGGTTTTCTTTTCATTGTCCTATCAAAGTTGTGCAGAGGGCCACAATGACACAATGTTGAACGTCAACAACAAGGTGCGTGGCCCACGTGAAACACACCTGCCGTAAAAGAGTCTCATGTCTTCAGCAGAGTCAAGCAACAACTTGCTTCAAAGATCCATGAATTATCTTAATAAAGCTTCCTCTTTCCAGCAATGGAACTTTTAAATGGTGACAGTTTAAGATAAATTTCCTGTATTTTTCTTTTATCCTGACTTTTTCTTTTAAAGAATTATTTTTTGATGAGGATCATTTTTAAACTCTTTATTAAATTTGTGATAATACTGCTTCTGTTTTGGTTTTTTTGCTGTGAGGCATGTGGGATCTTAGCTCCCTGACCAGGGATCAAATCCACCCACCACCTCCTGCACCGAAAGGTGAAGTCTTGACCACTGGACTGCTAGGGAAGTCCTCTATTCTGACTTCTTAGCTGAACAGGCTGAGCTGCAGGTCATTTCCATTGATGTCTCAGATCCCCACTATCCTTCCACGAGGGTGACAGCTCTTTACCTACCTAATGCTTGGACCCCTCCCTCCCTAGGCTCTAGATTGTTTTCTTTTGCTGCTATTGTCCCTGCCTTAAAAAGTGATCCTTATCACCTGCTAGTTGCAATAAAACCAGTGCCATAGGATTATCCAGTACAAACTCCTCTTTAAGAAGTAAGAAGCAAATTTGGAGAGGTGAAGAGAGGCTATGAAGATCAAGTCTCCTTGAGGTGTTTAATCGACGATGGATTGGGAGCTGAGTGAAGGAGCTTAACAGGAATTGCATGGTAAATAAAAATCAATACAAATCAGATGAAAGTCATCTGAAAGAATGGAAGCACGTGGCTTGAGTCCAGCTGCTATATGGTACTCGTTTTCCAGAGACTCTAAGAAATCTTTTCACCTCTTGCAGTATCAGGGCTGAGGGAGGTGGGAAACTAACCTCCAGGTAAGACAGGCCACCTGTATGCACATACACACGCACAGAGCACAGTCCATGTGTGCACACAGAGATACACACCCACACACAGATTGGGGAGGAGACAAGGTAGCTATATGAGTTAGCTCAGCGAAATAAGCCATTTAACTCCTGTTGGCTTAAACAGGTCATTTTAAACGATGCACTTTGAGATAACCTGAGGGAGATCTGTGCACTGAATGTGTTAAAGGGCTTGAGAAATCTACACCCAGAAGGTAGTCAAATCCTTCCTCACATTTGCTGCCTATTCCAGCAGCAATGGCCTCAAATGCCTATTGAAGAAATCTGCCTTTTCTCTCCAATACCACAGAATGAATGCCAGCCAAGGAACAAATACAAAAAGTTTAACAGCATCTCAAGAGTGTTCCCCCTTTGCTCCTTACCAACTACTGACAATCAATGTAAAAGTAATCCTAGTTTTTATTTGAAGCTATCTTGGCTTTAAAAGAACCTTCCAAAAAATGATTGATGCGATGAATTAAACCCATAGGTAACCCCTGAAATCTGCTTTGAATAGCAACAAATTCCTAACAATATCTTCAACGCCTGCAGCAACGAAATCTAATCTCTGAACTCCTAAAGGTCAAGATTTGCTGTCTGGTAGCACGGCTCAAGAGTAAATGCTCCCTAATGCTGCGCTAGGCGATTGCTTTGCACTCCAGACAATGTCAATTTTGTCCAAGTAGCTGCAGATGTGTCTAGCATTAGTCAGAATGGTGTCAAGGGCCCTTCTTGAACACCGGCTGCTTCTCAGAGAGACTGGTCCTAAAGCCCTAGTCTATTACAGCCCATGCCCAAAAGGCAGACATTTAAGGCTTAAAGGAGGATGGAGAATAAAGCTGCATTAGATTTTTTTAATGTTTCTGAGTCAGGAGACCCAGGGGAAGAAATTCTCTGGTGATCCAAATGTCCTTCCCTCTCCCCTCCCATTACCAACGGTCCTCTGGATTTCCTGATTAAGGTGCTGCCACAATATCTATGAAGTCCTACCCTTGAGCTGCTTTCCTGATAAACCATTCATCACCACTCTGGCCCATTCTAGCTATGGAAAAGCTATAATAGACTAATGCACCCATTACATTAAAAAATGTATATGTTACAGGAAGTGATGTGCCAAGGGAAGGCATGGGGTGGGGGAGCAAGATGGAGGCAACCTCTGCACGGAGTACTCAGAATAATGAAGTCTGTAAATGAATCAGCCTCTCCATTCCCAGCCTTGCAAAGAAGACACGCCCCCACCTCAACAAAACACGCTTCTTTAGTTTAAACCGTTTTTTTTTTTTTAAGCAGGAAAACCATTATAGATGATTTGAAAGCATTCTTAAACTAGAAGATACAGATGAAGGTATTTTAGTTTCTAGAATTGGTAGGGCTGAGTGTAAACCAAGTACTTATTCTTATATTTTACCATGAAAACCCATTCATCCATCAGTCTGGGGTAATTAATCTTTTATTCCTTGCCTTCTGTGTTCTCATCATCCTCTGTCAGCCTCGAAATAAGGAATCGTCTACCTGGGAGAGACTGCCATAAATTTCCTTAGGCATGCCTTTCTGTGGAGGAAATAGTTTTTAAGGCAGGGGAAATGGAAATGTTGTTTCCTGTGTCAAACAAAAGGCTCTTCTCTATGATTGGGTATCTTGCACTCTCACTTGGCAGCATCCAGGACCCAGGAGCAAGGGACATGCCACATAGTTTTCCAAGCGTTCATGAGTTTCCTCCTCTGCAACGATGAAGTTGCAGGGGTTGCCATCAATTTATTCTGGATTGTCTCTGTCCAAAAACAACAATGATTTCTACAGGTGAAATGTCATTTGTTCTGTAAAAGCAACAAAAGAGGGGAACCTAATTTCTCTGAATCAGGAAATGAGAGGTTATTGAAATTTCTGGGTTTGATTTTCTTCTTCGCCTCAGTCCCGGCTGCATCATGCCTTTGGTCCTTTTTTACTGTCAGTAACTTGCACTGGATGATAAGTACCAGTGCTAACATCTATGGGTATCAGCTACAGAATGCAGGCAGGGAACACAAATGAGAGGAGCGAGCAGGTGTGAAGTGAGTGGTGGGACCCATGGTGACATTCTCAGCTTTGAGCGAAGGGTTGCCATGAAGAAATGCTTACTTCCAATGCTGGATCATCTGAGCTGTTGTTGTTATTTTAATGAGAAGGGAAATCTGGATTTTTATTGTGGGCAGAATCTCCAGATTTTGAATATTGGTTCAAATTTTTAAAAGCTGGGACAAAATTCAGCTTCCTACCCTATCTGGCACCCATTGGGGTGCCAGTTGTTATGTTCTGCTTTAAACCCATTTACAGCTCAGCTCAAATGGGTAGTTATGTGGCCAATGAGATGCTTTGATAGAGAAATCCCTCTAGATAAGGGGTGATCCTTCCTGCATGTCCATGTAGGCCTGCAGATTAAGCAAATCCTGGGATTGGACCTATGGGAGTGGGTTCAAAGTCTTCTTATTCTAAAAATGGGAATATGGGCATAATTAGCAAACGAGGTCTAAAACTAGGAGATGTAGCTGAAGAGGTTAAGAAAGATGAATTGTATGTACAGATAGCCTAAGATTTAAACCAGAGGTGCTGCTGAATGTGCACTGAATGTGTGTGTCCCCCAGATTCATGCCTTGAAGCCTGAGTTTCCAATGTGGTGGTGTTTGAAGATGGGGCCTTTGAGGGGTAACGGGGTGGGTTTGGATGAGGTTATGGGGGTTGAGCCCCCTTGGGACTGGTGCTCTCTCTCACCCCTCTCTTGCTCCCCCAGCCCTCCCTTCCCTCCATGTGAAGATGCAAGAAAGCAGCCATCTGTAAACCAGGAAGAGGGCCCTTATGTTGTCACCCTGATCTCACACGTCCAGCCTCCAGAACTGTGAGAAATAAACGTTTACTGTTTAAGCCACCCAGTCTATGACATTCTGTTACTGCTATCCAAACTGATTCAGACAGACGCTAAATAGGATTTATCATACCTGCCACCTCTAACTGACCGGGGTGCTAGGCTTTCGGGGGTTTGGACATCCAGGAGGTGAGAGCACAAAGGTGGTGGTGTCTCCAGTGCAGCGTCTTGTATCCCTGGTCTGAAAGAGCCTAAGATTAGAGGCCTTACCAGGTAGTGAGCTCTTCCTCGGACCAGCAGGGGTTCCACTTCCGCCACACGGCCACAGCACTCAGCATAAGTCTGTTCTGTATCCTCAAGTCATGTTTATAGTGATTCCAAAGAGCACATCAGAATTTGGACTTAGATCAGGCTTTTTGAAATAGTAAAGAATGTTTCACATTGGAAAGAACAGTTTAAAATATAGTCTAAAGCAAATGACTCAAATTCTGATTATAGAGAAAAATATCAAGTGATAACATGTATAAGGGTATATGGGTCCCACATTTGGCATTTAATATTTAAATATTATAATTAATATTAGAAATATTAGAATTATAATTAGAATTCTAATTATATTAGAATTATTAGAATTCTAATATTTAAATATCAGAATCCACTCAAATGGATGCGGTAGGATACCACTCACATTCCCCTTCACTCTGCCAGCTGCTGGGAGGCCTGGATACTGATGGCTCACATCTGAGGCTTCTCCAGGTCCTGCCTTCAGTCACAGACCAGCCGCTGGGCACAGCTTCCCTTCTGTGGCTGGCTGCTCAGAGGAGGATACAAAGTCCAGATCTCTCTGACCTCACTTTGGATAACTCTGAAAGGCCATCTGAGCCCCCAAACTCCCAAAACCTTGTTTCAACTATGTTGCAGTTCAGTTTTCCTTTGCCCAGTCCTTCCTCCTCCACTCTCCATTCTAAACATAAATCTCAGAATCTGTTTCCTGGAAAACTGATAGACAACACAGACCTAGTTGAAACATAAGAGAATAATAGGATATCAAAGATGCCATGTGCCTGGCTAATCTTAAGTGACTTTCACACTGAAAGAAAAAAACTGCAACTTTAGGGAAGCAAGGAAGAGGCCATGTCAATTTAATTGAAAAACATTTCCATTTGTCTATAATATTCAGCTTTACTTATGTGCACCCTTATAGCAGAAAGTAAAGAGGAACTAAAAAGCCTCTTGATGAAAGTGAAAGAGGAGAGTGCAAAAGTTGGCTTAAAGCTCACCATTCAGAAAACGAAGATCATGGCATCTGGTCCCATCACCTCATGGGAAATGAGGAAACAGTAGAAACAGTGTCAGACTTTATTTTTGAGGGCTCCAAAATCACTGCAGATGGTGACTGCAGTCATGAAATTAAAAGATGCTTACTCCTTGGAAGGAAAGTTATTACCAAGCTAGCATATTCAAAAGCACAGACATTACTTTGCCAACAAAGGTCTCTCTAGTCAAGGCTATGGTTTTTCCAGTGGGCGTGTATAGATGTGAGAGTTGGACTGTGAAGAAAGCTGAGCACTGAAGAACTGATGTGTTTGAACTGTGGTGTTGGAGAAGACTCTTGAGAGTCCCTTGGACTGCAAGGAAATCCAACCAGTCCACACTAAAGGAGATCAGTCCTGGGTGTTCTTTGGAAGGAATGATGCTAAAGCTGAAACTCCAGTACTTTGGCCACCTGATGCAAAGAGTTGACTCATTGGAAAAGACCCTGATGCTGGGAGGGACTGGGGGCAGGTGGAGAAGGGGATGACAGAGGATGAGATAGCTGGATAGCATCACCGACTTGATGGACATGAGTTTGAGTGATTTCTGGGAGTTGGTGATGGACAGGGAGGCCTGGCATACTGCGATTCATGGGGTCGCAAAGAGTCGGACATGACTGAGTGATTGAACTGAACTGAACTGAAGGAATACATGTCCAATTTACTTAGAATGCCTCTTTGTCCATTTGAGGAACTCTCCCCACTCCAATGATGAGATTTGAAGAGCAGGTGCCAACTGTGATGCCCAAATCCTGAGGCAGGACTTGGTTCCCCATATCTGGTATATAATGATTAGTCCAAGAGAAGGGCATGTGACCAAGGCAGAGTCAAGAGAGTCGTTCCATGGGATTGAACAGTACATACCATGAAAGAAACACTGTGTCTTGTCTCTTCCATCATAAGCTATGATAATATAAGCCTGGAGCTGCTAGCAGCCGGGTACCACACTGCCCATTTACAGTAGAAGAGAAAAAAGTCAACACAGAGAGAAGCACAGCAAGATATGAAGAGATAAAGAGAAAGAGGACCACATTGTATATGCCCTTGGATTCGACTGTACTTGAAATCAGAACTAATCTTGGACAAACCAGTTACACGAACCAAAAAATTTCCCCTTCATTTTGCTTAAGCTGTGTTGAGTTGGGAAGTCTACCCTTTGCAGCCGAAAGAGTCCTGATGAGTTCACTGCACCAATCATCCAATCAGAGACAGAGTGAAACAAAACCAGACAACCACCCTATGGGGTACCAGCAAAGCAGAGGTCTGTAGCATCAGAGCCAAGAGCTCTTTCAAACCCCAGCAGAGTGATGCAGCCATAAACCAGAGAAGAGGTATTCTGGGGAAGCTGTTGTTTAGAAGTTCCAACTGAGAATCAGAATTAATATAGGCAGAATACAAACCAGAATACAGGCATATATAAAATGGTGTTTGCTCTGTAAAAAAAAAAGTCACAGATGACCCATGAAAACAAAAACAAGCAGCACAATAAAAATTATACCTGGTATTCTTAGAGGAAAACCAGAGTGGAAAGGAAAACAGTGCTGAATTGAAGTCCGGGTGCTTGGCCTAAGAAGGCTGAGAGCAGTGGAGAAAGTTCAGGTCCAGACGGGCAGTCTAGAGGAAGCGGCTGTCAGACTTACGGTAGAGCAGGTCTTTCCACATCAAGAAAAGTGGGTGGTGAAGGAGACTCACTGGTTTACTCATATCTTGCAATTCATAAGCAGAACAGATTATCTGTGAAGTTCACAGTAATTAAGTTTCAGGACCCTGCCTTACCTGCTGGTTCAGACGGTGAAGAATCTGCCTGCAATGTGGGAGACCTGGGTTTGATCCCCAAAACTCCCAAACTATGGAAGATCCCCTGGAGGAGGGCATAGCAACCCACTCCAGTATTCTTGCCTGGAGAATCCCATGGACAGAGGAGCCTAGTGGGCTATGGTCCATGGGGTCGCAAAGAGTTGGACATGACTGAGTGATTAAGCACAACACAGCAAACCCCTGTCTTACAAAAGCGCTTCTAAGATCCTGTGAGGGGCTCTTGAGATTTGTTCACTTGGTCATATGTGTTTGTAAAATTTGGCTGCAGTTGATTACAAGTGCTTTAAGACACTCTTCCTAACCTGATTTCTCTTCTTTCTTACTGACCTTCATTGTCATGTGGCATCAAGTGGTCATGTGCATCTTGGGGATCTAGCTAAGGGGAAGTTGAATTAAGGATCCATTTTGATTGGGTTTGGTGGATTATTTTTAGGTAGTTCAAGGTCTCTTCCATATACAGTTATACTAGTATTGCTTATAGTCCTGCTACAGTTATGTCCTCCAAGGATACATCTATACACTGCTGGCTTACAAGATGCAGGGCAAGAGATGCTAGAGCCATGTTAATGTGTCCTCTGCCTCTGATACAGGCATATATGGGTAAGGGAGGAGAAATGCATTCTGAAATGTATACAGCCAGAAAGCAGTCCTCTGGAACATTCTTCAAATCAATCATCTTATGTGAAAAATTCTAAGAATAGGATCTAGTCCTCATCATCGTCTCATCAGAACAGGGGCTGCATTTCCTGTCTACAATCAACTCAGTAATTCTGGGGACATCATCACTATATATGTTCTAAAATTTTGGTAAGAATTTCCTGACTTGGCATATATAAGGGTTCTTATGTCAAAGGCAGAAACCTCTGGCAATGCTACAAAGCTGGTGCTTCTAAGTTATACGCTTCACTCATTTTCACAGAAAATATTGAATCAAGTTAAATATGTTATGCCTCTCTACAAAATACAAATGAATGAATATAACACAAAATTCATATACCATGTGCCCATACTGAGCACTTTGACAATTAAATGGTTAATGCATGATAAACTGATCATTTCAAAAAGTATTTAAGATTAGTCCTTGCTCAAGAAAACTTGAAATGTTCTAAAGGTTTACATGTCTCAGATGAAAGAAACTGAGTGAGGTTCTCCCCTAATTTAAAAACAATCCTAAAAATGCATTTGACATGATTACCACCAATACACGAAGCTGAAAAAAAAATTTCCCAATTGGTCAACAAGTGACATTTTTTTTTTGGTCAACTATATTAAAGGAAATCTTTGATTTTCTCTATAGAAAATATTGAAAAACTGTCATTTGAGAAGACAAAGTATTTGTAGCTAGAAAATATTGTGGGGGAAATATTTTTAAATGTTATAGAAATATGCCAAGCAGATAATATTGGGCCTAATTAATGTTATTTTTCTGTATATCATTTTGTGATGCTTATATAGCATTTTATCATTTATTCTGCTTTCTATTATCATTCTAATTAAATACACACATTCATATCCAGTTTTATATCTGTAATTTTGTATTTTTGGTAAGCCCTCCCACCCTATACCTCAGATTGTATAAGCACCAAGCCCCACAAAACCTGCTCTGGGGTTGAATTTCCTCCACTGGACAAGAAACAAAGTTGAGAAGGGAAGAGGCCTTGAGCCAGCCCTCCTAGTCCCACCTAGTGACTGTGGCAAAGGTTTACATTTTTATGATCTGCATTCATAGCCAGCTGACTAGACTTCCTGTTTATTCAAGGGACTCAATTCCTTCCACATCTTCCTATGTCCCTGCGGAAACTGACCTGGTGTCTGGGATTCCTTTAACAGAAGTAAGAGAATCTTGTTTTTGTATGGTACTGTTTAAAATGCAAATGTTTGGCTTAATTAAATCTTCAGTGTAAATAGGTTTATTTTTCACTGTTTGTAAGGAATGCAATGGGGACCAAATGATTAGGGGAAAGAGGGAGGAACAGGAAGAGAGAAGAGGGAGAAAAAAAGAGGAACGAGAGTGGGCATCCTTCCAACCAAGGGGAGATGGAATGACACAGAAATGACACAGGGAACAACTTCACAGGCTAACAGCTCGGTGCCCTTACCTTCAGCACGGCTGTGCCAAACAGAGCTGTGTGCCGAGGGATGCTGGCACGTGGCTGCCGGCACGGGGAGCCCAGCTGCATGATTTATGGAGGGTTTTCCAGCACAGCCCTAACATCTTGTAAAGAAGGTTCATCCCTGGGGATTCGTTAATCAAGGAGCACTGTGCAAACACCACTTCCTGTGGGCTGTTAATAGTGTCTGTAAGCAATAGCAAGAGCACAAGCAGGGAATCATTGTTTAGTGGAGAGAGAAAAAGAAAACTTGCCTCAATGTAGAAAAGACCCTTTTGCTAATAAGTGAACAATAAGCAACTTTCTTATGCAGGAACTTGAATATCTGGAAAGCACACTCTATACTTACTAAACAGTAAGTGCTTTCTTGGAGCTCCTAGGCTTCTTGGGGTTAGGATTTTCTTGGAAAGATGGAGCAGGCTGGGCTACCTGATTCCAACCTGAGAGTTAGACTTTGGCTGTTTATTTACATGAGCTGTTTGCGTATGTGGGTTAGTATACATCGTGGAGGAAGATGGGGCTTTTAGGGCGATGGTGTGCTACCCATCCCCACGCCTCTGGGTCTGGCTTTCAGCCCTACAGGGGAGAGGCAGGGCCTGTCGTGGAGGGCGCTCCTCCCTGGCCGGTTAGAGGCTCTGAGTCTCTGGGGGGACCTAGGAGACAAAGAAAAGCACAGAGCTGGGAGAGGAGCAACCCCATCCCCTGTCTTGGGAGCATCAGAAAGTGGTGTCCTGGCCCAGATGCTGGCGGCCTCCTGGGCATGAAGGCAGCTGCACGGGTGAATGGAGGGGCAGAGTAGGGCAGGTAAGAAGGACTTCTGAGGATGGGAGGAAGACAGCAGAATCACGAGCTGGAGGCCGAGCTGGCCTAGGAGTCCCTTTGGCTTCATCCCTTGCCTCCCACCTTCACTAGATCTCACCATTCCTAAGACCAGGAAAACTGAGATGTCCAGGGAAAAGGAGAGAAGAGGCGATGTTTCTCCCTCACTTAATACTAACTGCCTGTAGTCCAGTCTGAGGACAAAGACACTCCTGCGTGGAGCACAGCCCAGAGGCACCTCATCACACCAGTTACAGGGTAGGGCACAGGCCAGTATGAGACAGTGGGGCCGGGGCTCTCAGAGCCTAAACACAGAGAAGCCTCAGTGGTGCATTTGAAGAGTGGACTCACCTCGAGGACTGAACCTAGCAGGGAGAAGAGTTTCCTGAGCCTGCTTCCCAGATGCTAATCCTAGAAGTCATTCTCCACGACTGAGATTTCCAGTGGGCCTGTGGAATCACAGATTCCTCTTCTAAGAAGGGACTGCTGCTGCTGCTAAGTCGCTCAGTCGTGTCTGACTCTGTGTGACCCCATAGACAGCAGCCCACCAGGCTCCCCCGTCCCTGGGACTCTCCAGGCAAGAACATTGGAGTGGGTTGCCATTTCCTTCTCCAATGCATGAAAGTGAAAAGTGAAAGTGAAGTCACTCAGTTGTGTCTGACTCTTCGCGACCCCATGGACTGCAGCCTACCAGGCTCTTCCATCCATGGAATTTTCCAGGCAAGAGTACTGGAGTGGGGTGCCATTGCCTTCTCTGAAGAAGGGACTGAGCAGAAGACAAATCTCTTCCTTCTGGCCCCCAGTCTCTGCCCCTGGTAACACTGTTGCATCAGTCAGAACTCTTATAGTCACAAATGGCAGAAACTCATTGAAAATGACTTTAGGCACAAAATTGGTGAGGTGGATTTTTCTTGTCGTGGACCATTTTTAAAGTCTTTATTGAATTTGTTCCAATATCGCTTCTGTTTTGGGTTTATTTTTATTTTTTTATTTTATTATTATTATTTTTTTACCAAGTGGCATGTGGGATCTTAATCACCTAACCAGGGATCAAACCTGCACCCCCTGCATTGGAAGGGGAAGTCTTAACCACTGGACCACCAAGGAAGTCTCTTTGTGGACCTTAGAGTCCACAGTTTCAGAGACAGACTCTCTTTCTCTAAATGTAAGGAAGGCGAAAGTAGCAAAGCAGTTTCTTAATGGTCAGGCTTGGGCCATATGACCAGTTTTGAACCAATCACCATATCTAAGAGGATGAAAGTATACAGTTGGAAATGAGAATGGAACCAACTCTATTTCAACACATGGACTGAAAGTTGGGGTGAGGAGGGGTGATTCCTCACCCAAGATAGTATGTTCAAAAGCAGAGACATTACTTTGCCAACTAAGGTCCATCTTGTTAAGGCTATGGTTTTTCCTGTGGTCATGTATGGAGGTGAGAGTTGGACTGTGAAGTAGGCTGAGCGCCGAAGAATTGATGCTTTTGAACTGTGGTGTTGGAGAAGACTCTTGAGAGTCCCTTGGACTGCAAGGAGATCCAACCAGTCCATTCTGAAGGAGATCAGCCCTGGGATTTCTTTGGAAGGAATGATGCTAAAGCTGAAACTCCAGTCCTTTGGCCACCTCATGCGAAGAGTTGACTCATTGGAAAAGACTCTGATGCTGGAAAGGATTGGGGGCAGGAGGAGAAAGGGACAACAGAGTATGAGATGGCTGGATGGCATCACTGACTTGATGAATGTGAGTCTGAGTGAACTTCAGGAGATGGTGATGGACAGGGAGGCCTGGCGTGCTGCGATTCATGGGGTTGCGAAGAGTCAGACACAGCTGAGCAACTGAACTGAACTGAACTGAACTGAAGATTCAGTTTAAATGATCAGAAAAGTCAGCCTTAAAGGGGTCAGGAAGCATCAAAAATGGACATGCGAAAGAGAGAGGGGGCATTCCATAGCTATTTGGTGGCAGCAGAAAGAAATTATGAGCCAGCTGTGTTCACTCAAGTTCCAGATCTTATATGGTTTCCACTGGCAAACAAAGTTGCCATTTTTAATCAGCCCCACTCCTCTCCTCACTGTCCGTTCTCGTCCGTTCTCATCATGACATTCAGGATGTCTTTCCTGCTTATCATCATGTGCTGAAGGAATGTCCGGTCCTCAGCTCCCTGAACAGAGAGGCAGTGCTGGGCTCTCCCATGCCCAGTGGTAGCCACTGACTGGAGAAGAGATGGGGACAGGATACAAGAGTGGCCCATCTGTGGGCACCTCCATGAGATGTCGCAGAGACAAGCGCAATTAACCAAACCAATCAGACTGGGGCTCTGGGAAAGCACCTGGCTCCTGTGGCAGCCTCTGATCCCGGTGGCTTTCTGCCTCCAGTACTAGTTCTAGTCCACGTAACCCCTCACAGTAACCACCACTCTTGTTTTTCCTTAGGAGGGCTCAGGAAGTTTTGACAGTTCAGTTTAAACCTCTACTGCAGAGCAACAACTCACTACACTCTAGGAGCAACAGCTTTTATGGACCCAAATCCTCTCTGGTGACGGGCTAGGTCACAAAACAGCCTAGAGGGAGACACCCCGACAGCTAAATTCTCAAGGCTGCTTTCAGGAAACCGATGCTCAGGGCGGCAGATAACACAGTGTATCACAGCAGGGGCTTTGTGCTCTATCAAAAGCACCTGTCCACGGAGCAGACTCTTCAGGTCATGAGAATGAACGTTCGAGAGGGCAGAAGGGAGATGAGGTCAGGACACCCAGCAACGCACAGTCCTTACACCAAGAAAGTGGCTCATTAAAAACACTGCTGCCCAAGCAAGATGTAAAGGTGCTTCAGGCCGCTTACCTTTGTCCTGGAACACAGGTATGCTTCAGAAAAAGAGAACAAAAAAGACAAAGCTATGGATAAGAACCAGTATAACAAATCAGAGAAAAAGCTCTTGCTTTCAGGCATATATGAATTTCCTCTACTTGTCAGCTTGTCAAAAACAGAATTCTGAGTCCTTTCAGTCAACATCAAGCCATTACTGCCTACTTAACATTAATAGAGGTAGTCAGGGAAGACATGAGGGGGAGCGCTTGATAAGTGCTGGGAGAGCACTGCTTTAGAAAAGCACCTTAACCCTTTTTGTCTGTTCCAGTTCCTGTCGGGGAGATAGAACAGGTGGGTTTAATTGGCTCTGAACAGAGTCCTTGAAATCCCTGGAAAGCTATGCAACCAGATGTCACTCTTTGGCACTAAGTGTTGAAGAGGCATCTTTGTAACAAGCCTAGAGGAGGGTGGATGGCAGATTTCTTTCAATGAATCTAAGCTCCCACCTTTACTTTATGTATATTTTAGGATGCCCCTCCCCACACAAAGACAGCAAAGTACTTACTGTAAAATTTTACAATTCAAGTTCTAAGTGGGTCTGGAAAAAAGATGGCGGCGGAATAGGACGGGGAGGACACTTTCTCCCTCACTACTTCATCAAAAGAACACTTCAACACGGAATAAACTCCACAAAACAACTTCTGAAGGCTGGCAGAGGACATCAGGCATCCAGCAAAGCAGATTATTGGCTTCAAAACCAGGTAGGAATAAATATAAGGGACGAGAAAAGAGACAAAGGAAGTAGGGAGGGAGCCTCGTCCCGGGAAGGGAATCCCATCCCGGGAAGAGACCCTTAAAAAGAGAGGTTGCCAAGCCCCAGGGAACTTTCTCACAGCGGAAGCTGTGCCGGGCCTGGGGAGCACGAATCGCAACTTAACAGAAAGGGGAAATTAATTAAAACCAACAGATCGCGAACCCAACAGTGAATCCCCCAGCGGAAAAGCAGCGCGGGCGCCTGCCCCCGAGGGCGCGGGCGCTGAGGGGCTTTTCGCGATCTGCGACCAAAAGCGGGTCCGAGAATCAAGCCGC
>SJYC01014608.1:0-52486 GCA_006408675.1 Madoqua kirkii
TAATAATTTTTCTGGCTCTTTCTTTTTCTACTCAAATATGAAATCCACTGTGGTTCTAATTTTTTATCAGAATTATTCTAGAATAACATACATTCTCACGAATGACCTCCTGTGTTTTGAAGAGATCATTTTCTTGATAAGCCCCCTGACTCACTTTTTGCAAGTCTGGCAGTGTAGTTTATTGGCTTTGTAATAGGAAGCTCTTGCCATTAGGGACTGAGCTAAGATCACCAAACTAATTCCCATATATTCTTAGTTGAGCTTTGAATCACAAAAGTAGTAGAAGGCCCAGCATGATATCTCCTCTGAAATGAGCAATCCCTTAATTAAACACAAGTAAATAGAGGTTACAACATGTTCCTTAATTAAATAGATGTAAATGCCCAATCACTGTGCTTTCCACACACATCAATTTCGCATCATCTCATTTTCCTGTTTGCCCAGTGGAAATGAAAATTCTGAAGCTCTATTTTGGTTGGAATCTCCCAAGTGTGCCTGTCAGGCTGGGTATTCAATCATGAATATTTACCTGCTGGTTTATAGAATGTGTAGCTGGTGTCTACTCTTCCTTCATTTAGCATCTGTGAGCTTAGGAATGACTATGAACCTTACATTACTGGACCATCAAAGAGAAGTGGCCTGCTTTTGCCCAACAAAGCATCCTGAGCCCCATCTTGGGAAAATATACCTGGAGGCGTGAGGTGAAGTGTGTGGCGTGGAAAGTTTTATACAGCATAAAAACTGAGCCCTCTGTGTTGGGTCACGCTCGGTGATCCTGAGACACAATGCCTTGTGTCTGCTGTCTTTCTTTACACCTGTCTCCATGTTATTCTAGGGGATTGTAAATGTAATTCATGGACCCTAAGATGGTTCATTTTTGTATGTCAACTTGACTGGCTACAGTAAGAGTAGTCTAGATGCTGCCATGAAGGTATTTTGTAGTTATCATTAACATTTACAATCAACTGGCTTTAAGTAAAGGGGATTACCCTCCATAATGTGGGTGGGCCTCATGCAATCAAGTGAAGACTCCAAGAGCAAAAACTGAGGTTTCCTGGAGAAGAAGGAATTCTTATTCAAGGTTATAACATAGAATTCGTGTCTGCATTTCCAATCTACTGGCCTAGATTATGCATTTTAGATTTGCCAGTGTCTATAAACTGCATGAGTCAATTTTTAAAACTAAATCACCTTCTAAGTACATATACATCCCACTGGTTCTCTTTCTCTAGAATCCTGACTGATAGTAGTGAATTTGTCTAAATTAGATGAAAACATTACACTTCTAATTTTCAGAAAGTAGCGCAATTCAATCATAGCTTAAAGCAAGCTGACTGACAGTGCCTTCAAATTGCTAAGATGAGAGCAGTACTGGGCTCGAGAAGCCAGAACTGAGTCCACCCACTCAAAGTGCTGATCACATTTAGGTAGATATAATCTCCCTGTTAGCTCTGACATGGCCAGCAACTTGCCACCTATCAATTAGATGCTTATCAGAGGACAGCAGTGGGTTAACAACATTTTAACCAAGTCAAACTGCTAATTGGAATTGAATCCATCGCAATGTATTCCTAGAAACAGTTCTGCTTTTCTGAAGCATTAGGAATAAATTGAGGTGGATCCCATTCCAATTAGAATTTATGATTAAGACCATCATTTCCAGGTGACAAGCTAAGCAAAATTGTGTATCTGAAAATCTGTATGACTGAGGGATCTTAAAGAAAAAGATTACTTGACAGGAGGTGAAAATTGTAATCACCCATTCTCACTGGTGACTTCTCCTCAGTCCCTGAATTTCCAGCAAAGCAATCAATATTTGAAGGTTAGGTTCAAGGACTATTTTCATTGACTTATGGGAGTTCAGAGGTGGAAAGAATCTTTTATAAGTGGAGGTGAGCTCAGAGAAGAGGAATGACTTGCTCCACAGTGATGACAAACAGGGGTGTCTGTTTCACCAACTTCATCTGGAAGGGTGGACATTCCTTCTACTTCAGCCTTAAGAGTAAAATGAGTCAACAGTTGAAACAATTCTCTTTGGGTATGTGCTCAGTCACTTCAGTCATGTCTAACTCTTTGCATTGGGATTCTCCAGGCAAAAATACTTTTTCCCTTTTCCAGGGAATCTTCCTGACCCTAGGATTGAACCCATGTGTCCTGCATCTTTTGCCCTGTAGGCAGAGTCTTTACTGCTGAGCCACTGGTTGGCCTCTGCTTTTTTCCCTCTAAAATCACTACTGAAAAGCCAAGTACACTTCTCACTTTGGAACAGAGTCAATGGTAGAAAGATCATGTGCTCAACCTGGCACTGAGGTTCAAGGAAAACCATATCCATGAAGACCTACCATGTGTCAAGTGACTTGACAAAAATCTGGAGGATGTTATCAGAATACCTGTGTTTCACCTAGTACTGCATTAAGTACTTTCAATAAGTCTTTACAACACTTCTGTGAGTAGGTCCTATTTCTATTCCCATTTACACAAGAGGAAATTGAGGTAGAGAGAAGTTAAGCAACTTACCCAAAGGTACACAGAGAGAGGAAGTGCATGCCTGAGACATGAGCCTGGGCAATGTGGGGCCAGAATTGACACTCGCCAATGCATTGTTCCAGGCCAGCTCTCACTGAATCTTCACACTTTCATCATGGTGATACTATTCTTACCATTTTACAGATGGGAAAGCCAAGGCTCAGAAACTGTGAAGAACCCATCTGAGATCAATGTATTAGCTGCTTTGTAGACCATCTGCCCCCAGATATTCCTGCTACACAACTTTCCAGTGATTTGCCTCCTAATGATCGTTTTATCTCCCAACTTCTGAGTGCACATATGACTTCAATAAAGAAAATAAAGTCTGTCACTGTCGTTTTTCCCCCATCTATTTGCCATGAAGAGATAGGACCAGATGTCATGATCTAAGTTTTTTGAATGCTGAGTTTTAAGCCAGCTTTTCACTCTCCTCAGTGACGGATTTCACCTTCAGTGACAGATTTTATTTTCTTGGGCTCCAAAATCATGGTAGACAGTGACTGCAGCCTTGAATTTAAAAGACACTTGCTCCTTGGAAGAAAAGCTATGACAAACCCAGACAGCATATTAAAAAGCAGAGACATCACTTTGCTGACAAAGATTCATATAATCAAATCTAAGGTTTTTCCAGTAGTCATGTAGGGACGTGAGAGTTGGACCATAAAGAAGGTTGAGTGCTGAAGAATTAAAGCTTTCAAACTGTGGTGCTGGAGAAGACTCTTGAGAGTCCCTTGGACAGCAGGGAGATTAAGCCAGTTAATCCTAAAGGAAATCTACCCTAAATATTTATTGGAAGGACTGATACTGAACTGAAGCTCCAATACTTTGGCTACCTGATGCTGGGAAACTAAGGGGAGGAGAAGGGGGTGACAGAGGATGAGATGGTTGGATGGCATCAATGACTCAATGGACATGAGTTTGAGTAGACTCTGGAAGACAGTGAAGGACAGAGAAGGCTGGCGTGCTGCAGTCCATGGGGTCACAAAGAGTTGGACACGACTTAGCGACTAAACCACCACCACAACAACATGGCTTCAATAAATAAACAGATTTCCTGGATTCATGTTTACTTAATGTTTCCAGGTAGATTAAAGCCAGTTCTCCATTTGTGGGGAGATAGGTATATGGGCCAATATCTTTATAGGCTTCAGTCTTGAGCAAAGTGCACACAGGTCATTCCTACCCACTGGTGTTTCTCAAACTTCCTTGGAAACAATCACCTTGTTAAATATAAACTCCAGGACCCCATCCCAGACTCAAGCATTCCTAAACCCCACAGGATAGACCTAGAAAGCACCATGACTAACAAGCACCCCAATGTGATTCGGTTCCTCAGGGAAATTTGGGAATGCTGAATAAAAGTGTCCTCTTATTCCCTCTTTCACGGCCAAAATTAAATGGCAGCACAATGTCAAGACAGACCTGGCTTTGAATACATGGGCTTTACATCCAAAACACTTGCTCGATCACTTACCAACTTTACAGTTTTCAGATGAGTCATTTGACCTTTTGATACTTCAAGGTTCTTTTCTGTCCAATAGGAATAACAAAAGCATCTGTTTCATGGTGTTGTTCTGAAGGACAGATGAAATAAAGCCTGTAAAACATGTAGCATAGTGCCTGTCATAGAGGCAGGGATCAATAAATGTGAAGTATTTCTTCTTTCTTATTTCTCCTACTTGGGGGATTTACCTTCCAGAGGATCCAGCATGCTTACTTCTCGAAGGTGCAGTGTCAGCCATCAGCCATAGGTGCAAGAGCCAAGTGGTAGAGAAGGCCACTGGAGCCCTAAGCCACTCCTGAAACCATACCACACACACCTGTGGGGACAGGTGATGCACAGAAGGGCACCCTGAGCTCCAAGCCGCAGGGGCACCCACTTCCATTGGGCAACAGGGCTCACTGTTGCAGTCCAGGACCCATCTGAACCTGGCACAGTGACACATGTTCCTGTGAGGACTTGGGTCAAGTTCACTGATCTTAAAAAGCTCCCAGAGGTCCTGGAGAGCAAAGATCCAGGAGAAAGTGTCTCTTCACGGCTGAGCTGGCCCCTCATCATCAAGACTGAGGAAGTCCTGGGGCATGAGCCTCTCCAGCAGCTCTCAGGTTTGGCTCAGTCAGAAGTTCCTCCTCTAAGTCAGTTCAAGCCTGAACCCCAGACCTTAACCTGTAACAGGGGTGAGGGCAGACATGTATCCATCCATTCACTTCCTTTTGTCTCTAAGATGGACTAGACCCTGTACTAGACCTTTGGACACCTGGTCCTGTCCTTCAGAAGTTTACTGCCTAACAGGTAAGATCACGCAGTGATAGTTATCATTAGGGATAACCTCAGAGTACCTCACAAAGTCACTTCCAATTGTTTCAAACCCTCAACACAGACCACAGGTACTGCATCTCGTGGCTCCTGCCAACACCCATCAGCTTCATCTCACACTCCCTTCCTACCCCACTGCAACTGCACATCAGCCACTGGACTTCTTTTTGTTCAGTGAGCAAACCAAGTTCTTTTTAGGTTCAGAACCAGGCCTTCACCTCAACCCTTCCCCTTCTCTTGTCGAGACTATTTCTTTTTTCTTTTTCTTTTTCTTTTTGACAGTGCTAGGTATTCATTGTGACAAGAGAGCTCAGTAACTGTGGTACACACACTTCTCTAGCTGTGGCATGCAGGCTTAGTTGCCCCTTCCTCCCCTGGCTTGTGGGATCTTAGTTCCCTGACCAGGGATGGAACCCTCACCTCTGCATTAGAACGTGGATTTGTAATCACTGGACCCCCAGGGAAGTCCCTGTCCAGACTTCTTAACTAGGCCTTCTGAAGAGAATCTACTCTTGATCCGTTTACCAGAGGACTTCCAGTCTGCTTTATCTCTGAGTCCCAGCACTGAGCATTGCGTCTGGTGTACGTGATTCAGAACAAGCCATTATTTTCAGGATATTAAACAACTTATCATGGATTCCCTCTACTTGATTGTCCATATAGCCAAGCATAGATGTGCCCACATCTCTGCCATCATTAAAAGAAACTTGATAGGTGCCAACCTTTTGCAGCAAAATGCTAGTAAATGTTGTAAAATTACAGACGCTTTCTTAGCAGGGGCCAACTTGGATTCTTCTTTTGGGGTGAGATTCCCTCCCTCCATAGAAATAGAAGAAAAGTACCACTTTAGTAGGAGAAACAGATACAGCAGATAATTCACTTTTGGTTGTGGTGGTGCTTTTAAGAGCAAATGTTTTCCTTCATAGTACCCACTTGGTGACCTGGGGCCAATTAACTGAATTTCAGAGTTTTGTGAGCTGATTATTGGACCTAGACATTGTAAAAAAATCACATAAATGTGCAATTAAATAAGTTACATTAAAAGCAAAGGTTCAGTTTAGTCACTCAGTCGTATCTGACTCTTTGCAAGCCCATGGACTGTAGCATGCCAGGCCTCCCTGTCCATCACCAAATCCCAGAGCTTACTCAAAGTCATCTCCATTGAGTCAGTGATGCCATCCAACCATCTCATCCTCTGTCATCCCTTTCTCCTCCTGCCTTCAATCTTTCCCAGCATCAGGGTCTTTTCAAATGAGTCAGTTCTTTACATCAAGTGGCCAAAATATCAGAGTTTCAGCTTCAGCATCAGTCCTTCCAATGAATGTTCAGCACTGATTTCCTTTAGGATGGACTGGTTGGATATCTGTGCAGTCCAAGGGACTCTCAGGGGTCTTCTCCAGCACCACTGTTCAAAAGCATGAATTCTTCTGCACTCAGTTTTCTTTGTAGTCCAACTCTCAAATCCATACACGACTACTGGAAAAACCATAGCTCTGACTAGATGAACCTATGTTGGCAAAGTAATGTCTCTGCTTTATAATAAGTTGCCTAGGTTGGGTCATAACTTTTTTTCCAAGGAGCAAGTGTCTTCATGGTTGCAGTCACTATCTGCAGTATTTTAGAGCCCCTCAAAATAAAGTCTGTCACTGTTTCCACTGTTTCCCCATCTATTTCCCATGAAGTGAGGGGACCAGATGCCATGATCTTAGTTTTCTGAATGTTGAGCTTTAAGCCAACTTTTTTATTATCCTTCTTCACTTTCATCAAGAGGCTCTTTAGTTCCTCTTCACTTTCTGCCATAAGGATGGTATCATCTGCATATCTGAGGTTATTGATATTTCTCCCAGCAATCTTGATTCTAGCTTGTGCTCATCCAGCCCAGTGTTACTTATGATGTACTCTGCATATAAGTTAAATAAGCAGAGTGACAATATACAGCGTTGACATACTCCGTTCCTATTTTGGAATTAGTTTGCTTTTCCATGTCCAGTTCTAACTGTTGCTTCTTGGCCTGCATACAGATTTCTCAGAAGGCAGGTCAGGTGGTCTGGTATTACCATCTCTTGAAGAATTTTCTAGAGTTTGTTGTGATCCACACAATCAAAGGCTTTGGCACAGTCAATAAAGCAGAAATAGATGTTTTTCTGAAACTCTCTTGCTTTTTCCATGATTCAGCGGATGTTGGCAATTTAATCTCTGGTTCCTCTGCCTTTTCTAAAACCAGCTTAAACATCTGGAAGTTCACAGTTCATGTATTGCTGAAGCTTGGCTTGGAGAATTTTGAGCATTACTTTACTAGTGTGTGAGATGAGTGCAATTGTGCAGTAGTTTGAGCATTCTTTGGCATTGCCTTTCTTTGGGATTGGAATGAAAACTGACCTTTTCCAGTCCTATGGCCACTGCTGAGTTTTCCAAATTTGCTGGCATATTGAGTGCATCATCTTTCAGGATTTGAAATAGCTCCACTGGAATTCCATCACTTCCACTAGCTTTGTTCATAGTGATGCTTTCTGAGGTCCATTTGACTTCACATTCCAGGATGTCTGGCTCTAGGTGAGTGATCACACCATCGTGGTTACCTGGGTCTTGAAGATCTTTTTTGTATGGCTCTTCTGTGTATTCTTGCCACCTCTTCTTAATATCTTCTGCTTCTGTTAGGTCCAATCATAGTGATGCTTTCTGAGGTCCATTTGACTTCACATTCCAGGATGTCTGGCTCTAGGTGAGTGATCACACCATCGTAATTATCTTGGTTGTGAAGATCTTTTTTGTACAGTTCTTTCCTGTATTCTTGCCACCTCTTAATATCTTCTGCTTCTGTTAGGTCCATACCATTTCTGTCTTTTATCGAGCCCATCTTTGCATGAAATTTTCCCTTGGTATCTCTAATTTTCTTGAAGTGATCTCTAGTCTTTTCCATTCTGTTGTTTCCCTCTATTTCTTTGCATTGATTGCTGAGGAAGGCTTTCTTATCTCTCCTTGCTGTTCTTTGGAACTCTGCATTCAGATGCTTATATCTTTCCTTTTCTCCTTTGCTTTTCGCTTCTCTTCTTTTCAGTCTTTTTCTAGTCTTTTCTCTAGTCTTTCCAATTCTATTGTTTTCCTCTATTTCTTTGCATTGATCACTGAGAAAGTGATCAAAAGCAAAAGTATAAATGTACAAAACACATGACTTCCTGTTTATTCTACGGTATTTTTGTGTTATCTACACTCATGATAGGTTTTAGGAAGCATTACTAGGAACAAAGCTAGTAGAGGTGACAGAATTCCAGCTAAACACTTAAAATCCTTAAAGATGATGCTGTTAAAGTGCTGCATTCAATATATTAGCAAATTTGGAAAACTCAACAGTGGCCATAGGACCAGAAAAGGTCAGCTTTTATTCTATTTCAAAAAAGGGGCAATGCCTAAAGAATGTTCAACTGCTGTAGAACTCACTCATTTCACATGCTAGTAAGGTTATGCTCCAAATCCTTCAAGCTAGGCTTCAACAGTACCTGAACTGAGCACTTCCAGATGTACAAGCTGGAGTTTGAAGACATAGAGGAACAAGAGATCAAATTGCCAACATCCATTGGATCATGGAGAAAGCAAAGGAATTCCAGAAGAACATCTAGGTCAAGAAGCAATAGTTTGAACTGAACAAGGAACAACTGACTGGTTCAAAACTGCAAAAGGAATAAAACAAGACTGTATATTGTCACTCTGCTTATTTAACTTCTAGGCAGTATACATCAGGCAAAATGCCAGGCTGGATGAGTCACAAGCTGGAATCAAGATTTCCGGGAAAATATCAATAACCTCAGATATGCAGGTGATATCCCTCTAATGGCAAAAAGTAAAGAGGAACTATAACAGCTTCTTGATGAGGGTGAAAGAGGAGAACGAAAAAGCTGGCTTGAAACCCAATATTCAAAAAACTAAGATCATGGCATCTGGTCCCATCACTTTACTGCAAATAGAAGGGGGAAAAGTAGAAGCAATGACGGACTCTCTTTTCTTGGACTCCAAAGTCACTGAGGACAGTGACTGCAGCCATGAAATTAAGACGCTTGCTCCTTGGAAAGAAAGCTGTGACAAACCTAGACATTGTATTACAAAGCAGAGACACCACTTGACCAACAAAGCTCTATATTGTCAAAGCTACAATTTTTTTCAGGAGTCTCATATGGATATGAGAGCTAATCCACAAAGACGTGCTGTGCTGTGCTTAGTTGCTCAGTCATGTCTGACTCTTTGTAACCCCATGGACTGTAGCTCCTCTGTCCATGGGATTCTCCAGGCAAGAATACTGGAGTGGGCTGCCATGTCCACCTCCAAGAGATCTTCCCAACCCAGGGATCGAACCTAGGTCTCCCACATTGCAGGTGGATTCTTTACCATCTGAGCCACAAGGGAAGCCCAAGAATACTGGAGTGGGTGATGTTTCCCTTTTCCAGAGGATCTTCCTGACCCAGAAATTGAACTGGGATCTCCAGTCTTGCAGGTGGATTCTTTACCAGCTGAACTACCAGGGAAGCCCATAAGAAAGCTGAGCATCAAATAAACTGTGGTGCTGGAGAAGACCTCTTGACAGTCCCTTGGACAGCAAGGAGATCAAACCAGTCAATCCTAAAGGAAGCCAACCCTGAATATTCATTGGAAAGACTGATGAAGCTGAATCTCCAATACTTTGGCTACCTAATATGAAGAGCCAACTCATTGGAAAAGACCCTGATGTGGGGAAAGACTGAAGGCAAAAGGAGAAGGGGTGGCAAAGGATGAGATGGTTAGATAGCATCACTGACTCAATGGGCGTGACATGAGCAAACTTTGGAGATAATGAAGGACAGAGGAGCCTGGTGTGCTACAGTACATGAGATCTCAGAGTCAGACATGACTTAAGGTCTGAGCAACAACACCACCCTCTTGAGTTTATTGACACCTATCATGTCTGGGTGGTGGTAGATGTCCTATATTATGGTGTGCAACTGCTTCTCTCTTCCTGACTTTGCATTTAGAGATGTAGATAGATTGAAATCAACATGGTGAGAGCATTTACCAAGGAAACTGACAAATGCTACCAATCAGGGCTTATTCGGTTTTTTTTTAGGGAGCTTATTTTTAGCATCGCATCTACCAGCACGCTACTGCCACTCACCAAAGACAAATGAGATTAGTCCTTGATTCCCAGAAGTTTGTGGTTCAGTGGGAGAAACACACACACACACACACACACACACACACACACACAAACTTGACCAACAAAGCTCTATATTGTCAAAGCTACAATTTTTTTCAGGAGTCTCATATGGATATGAGAGCTAATCCACAAAGACGTGCTGTGCTGTGCTTAGTTGCTCAGTCATGTCTGACTCTTTGTAACCCCATGGACTGTAGCTCCTCTGTCCATGGGATTCTCCAGGCAAGAATACTGGAGTGGGCTGCCATGTCCACCTCCAAGAGATCTTCCCAACCCAGGGATCGAACCTAGGTCTCCCACATTGCAGGTGGATTCTTTACCATCTGAGCCACAAGGGAAGCCCAAGAATACTGGAGTGGGTGATGTTTCCCTTTTCCAGAGGATCTTCCTGACCCAGAAATTGAACTGGGATCTCCAGTCTTGCAGGTGGATTCTTTACCAGCTGAACTACCAGGGAAGCCCATAAGAAAGCTGAGCATCAAATAAACTGTGGTGCTGGAGAAGACCTCTTGACAGTCCCTTGGACAGCAAGGAGATCAAACCAGTCAATCCTAAAGGAAGCCAACCCTGAATATTCATTGGAAAGACTGATGAAGCTGAATCTCCAATACTTTGGCTACCTAATATGAAGAGCCAACTCATTGGAAAAGACCCTGATGTGGGGAAAGACTGAAGGCAAAAGGAGAAGGGGTGGCAAAGGATGAGATGGTTAGATAGCATCACTGACTCAATGGGCGTGACATGAGCAAACTTTGGAGATAATGAAGGACAGAGGAGCCTGGTGTGCTACAGTACATGAGATCTCAGAGTCAGACATGACTTAAGGTCTGAGCAACAACACCACCCTCTTGAGTTTATTGACACCTATCATGTCTGGGTGGTGGTAGATGTCCTATATTATGGTGTGCAACTGCTTCTCTCTTCCTGACTTTGCATTTAGAGATGTAGATAGATTGAAATCAACATGGTGAGAGCATTTACCAAGGAAACTGACAAATGCTACCAATCAGGGCTTATTCGGTTTTTTTTTAGGGAGCTTATTTTTAGCATCGCATCTACCAGCACGCTACTGCCACTCACCAAAGACAAATGAGATTAGTCCTTGATTCCCAGAAGTTTGTGGTTCAGTGGGAGAAACACACACACACACACACACACACACACACACACACACACACACACAACTTTAGCATGAACCAAGACAGAATGGAATGCATTAAACAGAGCAATGGACAGCAGCTAGGAAGTGGGTGGCTGGGATCTGACTGATTTGCCTTCAGATGTGGAACATAAGATGAAAAGATTCATAGATGAGACCCAGAACATTTGCTTTGCTATCTAATTTTTTGGATCCTTACTAATGAATTATTCAGAAAGATCTTTCTATAGACACTAACTTTCAGACTGTGATCAATTCATGCACTTACCTTAAGGTGATGTGCTTAGCTTCTTCTCTGCCAGGAGAAGATCAGTAGGTACAGGTCAGACTGTTTGAATATATCAGAGAGCTTGGAATGCCTCCAAAGGTGGTATTCCATCTTTGTGCTGAGAACTAGGCCCTCCCCATGGTTAGGAATCACTTGGCCTGTTCATTACTGGAGCTCAGTAAAATGTGTATTGATTTTTCTCCAAAAGATTTACCAGTCTGAAGCAGAAGCCTTCTAACAAAGATAAAATATTTATAGCATTAAAAAGGTACCAGACTCAATTTTTGTTATTATAAGGCCAAGAAACCTTTAAAAATGTTAAAAGATGGTAGGGAGTTCTAAGCCAACCAAGCTGCTAGCAGTGATGGGTGTAGTGGTCTCTAAACCTGAGTCGAAGAGAAGAGTCTCAGTCTGTTCTTAACGGTTGTCAGGGGATGCTTTGTTGAACTTTAACAGTTATGTTCCAATTTAACTTACCTGTTTGTAGCATTTTAGAGAAATAGTCCAGTTATTTTCAGGTTTTAAATTATATCTATGCACCTACATATATCTATGTCTATCTCTGCATCCATCTATCTAAGAGTGACAGGAAAGATATTAAGGGAGAACAGAAGAGTGGGAGGAGAAGCAAAGGCGAGGGACAAAGGGAAAAGAGAGGGAGGAAGTCAGGAGGAAGAGGAGGACCGTGGAGGCAAAGGGGAAAGCCGAGCAGTTAGGCTCGGGAGCAACACGGGTCTAGACTGGAACCTCAGCTCTTCCACTTTCAAGGGATGCCAAACCAGTGAAAGTTTTCTCATCCCCATTTTAAAAAAATATTTTAATTGGAGGATAATTACTTTACAATATTGTGATGGTTTTTGCTATACATCAATATGAATCAGCCATAGGTTTACGTGTGTCCCCTCCCACCTCCCTCCCCACCATTTTATAGATAGGAAAACAAGGCTGAGACTGGGAATTATAAAATGAGGATGAGAAAACTTCCACTGCAGTGTTTTCCAGAGAATTAGGCGAGCACAGACGTGTGAAGAGGAGTCCCAGCACATCCATCAGTTAAGTGCGGACGCCATGACGACTGGTGCCAGCAGGAGCTATATATCTCTTTGAAAGGACATGCTTTCTTCCCTGGGGCCTGGGCTTGGAATTTCTTGAAAGTGGAGCCTAGGTGTCAACCCACCTGAAAAGGTAGTACTGACGCCCTGGGTGCCAGGGCATTTCTGCCGCAGAGGATGCCAGGATTCCTGTGGTTGCATCGGGTGCACCGCGGAGGTGCAGCCAACCACCGATGAACTTTCCACAAAGACAGTTTGCTTCACAGGATCTCCATCCATAACCTTTACTGGTCTCCGTAGAGTCATTACGACCATTAGGCTGTGGACTCAGCACTGCTTTAGCTCTTAAGTTAATACAACCGAGACTTTTTTACTTTCCTATTGGGAAGGAACATGTGCCATTTTAGTGATTTCTTAGATCATTCCATAAGTAAATCAAATATTCTTTCAAGCCCAGTTATCAAAACTGTGTCCTCTGATACCACGTCTTCCATCAAACTGCAGTAATCCAGACCAACACATTTGAAACCTCTGCTATCTCCTAATACCATCCCTACTAGATAGAGTAATTAAATTTGTACTTTTTTTTTTACAAGTCGTACTCAATAAATCTGAATAAATTAACAACGCATTACTAAGACTGCTACATTAAATTTGCATAGTGCATTTAATGAATATGCAACTGCAAGTGAAAAGGTCTGCTACTGCGAACCTCCCACATTAGCATAACTACTTCCAGCATGTTTCTTAAATAATGCACTCATTTGCACATCACTGACTTGGCTAATTCTAACTTCAGTCAGGGTAGCCTTGTAATTAAGACTCCTGCTTTAATTTTTAATGAAGTTTATGTTACATCAATCCTGACAGTAATGAGGGGACATGGAAACAAAAAGGCTGCTAATAATTAAATTCACAAACCAGTTTGAGGGATAATAATTCCTGAGGAGAAATTACATGACTAATTATTAATTAAATATTCATACTATTGCACAGCCATCTCACTTAACTGCTCTTCTTGTTGGTAATAATATTGAGCTGTGGATGACTTTTGCCAACCATTCGGAGTTTAAGGTCTCTGGTTAATTTTAGTGCGCTGTTAATCAATATGACACAAAAAATAAAATTGTTTTAATTGGTATCATTTTATTGTGTCTAAATATTACTACAGTTGGTTTAGTTTGTGGAAAATTAATCTAGTTAGTCGGTGCCTGTTTTATGGAAACATAAATCCAGTTTATATCCATAAACATCTAATGGCAGGACAACTTGACCTTTTTTTTTTTTTTGTAACATTACTGTTTACAGATAATTACACCAACTCTTTAAAGGGTTATTTAATAGCTTTGCATTCATCACAGTAAAATGAAAAACATGCAATATTATTTAACTCCAGCCTGTTCTGAGGAGGTCTCTAAGACCCCCATTTACTCCCGCTGAAAAGTAAGCAATATTAATGTGTGGGTTTTTAGGAAACATATGAGAGTTTTCTTTGAATGTGTACAGATTTACTGTTTGGGTCTGGATCGGCAAATGTCTAACTCATAACTGAGATGCGATCTGATAAGGAAGAAAATGTTTCTTATTGTTATAACTTCCCATTGCAAGAAAACATAAGGATGGAGGTTTTATGAGTCTGGAGATCAGAAGTGGCAACAATTTCCCTACAAAATTCAATAAACAAACATTACAAAGCCAGAGAAATTACTATGATGAGACCTAATTGGCTGCAATATTTATTGTAGACATGCTTTTTCCCCCTTCTGTTTTCAAAGCAGTATTTAGGCATCTGCATTTCTAACGAGAAAGTCCCCATCTGTAGGCAAGTTTAGCAATGACGAGAAAAGATCAACAATATTTAACTGGATAACATTAATCATTAAATTTAAACAGATCATGACATTCGTTTAAAGCTCTGATAAACTCAGAACAAGAAACTTCACGAGACCATTATGCATATTATAAAATTAAATACTCATAGGAAAGGGATCGTTTTATCCTGCAGGGGCCATTGGAAATTCTGGGCCAGGGCAAACATTTCGTTTGTCTAATAATTCAGACTAGGTGATTCATCAAAGTGGACCAGGTCCTTGACAGTCAACCGTGGGGCAAGGATTTCCCTCAGCTACTCCTGTCACTTTACTACAAACTGACAGGTTTGTAGGGCATCATTACTGGACCTGGTGTGTATCAATTGCTCCGTTTTACTAAATTTTAAAAATCTTTTTAACTTTTCTTTTTTAATCTACTCGCTTAAACTAACACCTGAAGGCAACTGGAAAAGACCACTCGCGGTGAAATAATTTACAGGCGCAGGTCAGTGTAAAGATGTCACAGTGGGGTCTGGGTCACTAGTCTTGCTTTTTAATGCATCATTTCAGGAAACTTTCTGTGTACCTGAATGGCAGTAAGAGCTCCAGACTGGGCAAAGTGAAGGCCCAGAAGCAACTAGGTTCATGGGTTAAACTCTGGGGTACTTGTTCTGTTCTAGAGGAACATGCAGAGTCCTGCCTGTTTTTCAATTCGTTGCTGTGTGCAAGCTATATCTGTCCCAGATCTAGAAGATGGAGAGGACAATCCAATATCAAGGAGGCCTGCTGACCAGAAAGACCCCATCATATCCTTGCAGGGATGTGACCCGAGTGCCAGAGGGGGTCAGACTTGGAAACCAGACACACCCAGGTTCCCGTCTCCCTTGGCCTTAGTGAGCAGCTTGAATAACATCGCCTCTCTGAACTGTGATTTCCTTTTCTGAATGGGGAAGCTCATGTCACCTCGGCAGGTTGCTGTGCGAATTAGTCACATAGGCAAGTGCTTAACTCTGTGCCAAGCTCATGAGAGACTATCACAAAATGCCAGTGATCCTTATCATTGTTCATCCTCCCAAGGAAGACCTTCAGAAAGTTTGCCATTGCCATCAGTCCTTTGAGATAAAGAACACTGTCTCAAGGACTCCTTTTTTCTTTTCTTGTTTTAAAATGAGACTATATACCTTGAAAGGGATTGGCAGATATAAAGTCAGCTCTGGTCACCAAAACCTCTGTGTGAGTTAATGTACCAGTTCCGTTTTTTTCTGTAACAAAGACAGATAAGGCAGTACTAGAGAGGTGAGTTAGTAGAAGGAGAAGGGTTGAAGTGGAAGAGGAGGATATGGAAAGGGGAGGTGGAATTGTGAGGGGAAAATATTATGTATGTTTGAGCTGTTTAATCACAAAGGTACAATAAAAGGAACTCTAAGAAAAAAGATGAAAATAAAAACCTACCTGGTGGATATGGATTCCAATGTTCTTGAGCTTCAGTCCTGTAAAATGACAACTATTAAGCGTCTGATGACCACACATCCCTATTTTTCTAGAATGGCTTAATTTCAGTTACCCTGGCATCTCTCAGGGCTGTTTGGGGGAAGGGGGAAGAGGTAGTATGTCATAAATTGTCTCCAGTGACAGCCCCATGTTATGATGGGAAAAGAAGGAAGGACACATGGCTTCAATAAGTATTTAATGAGCGTCATCAGATACCTATCTTAAACGCCAGGTACCCCAAAGAGAAAGCCTTTTCTCCCACCTGTTTTCTCCACACTCCTTAGCAGATTGTCCAGGAAATCACCATACACAGTTAACTTACCTGTAGCCATACCAGGGTGGGGTAGCTTAACGCAAGTTCCTGGTGTCTGGCTCTCCTTGGCCCTTTTCTAGGAAGATATGTGATGGAGAAATAGGTTCTGAGTTGGATAAATTCCAGCCCCCTCACTCTACTTGCTGTGTGACTTGGATAACTTGTTTGACCTCTCCAAGCCTCACGTGTAGATAAGGAGACCACCATCTGCCTCCTGGGATGATGTTGAGGGTTACAGGACATCCGTGTGAAAAGGTCCAGGTATACTGTAATTGCACATAGCAATCCCTTTTCTCTAGCTCAGGATCAAGCCCAATCTCTTTGTGAGGCATAAGGACTTATTGCTGGAGGAGATTTACATATGGATTTCAACGTTCTTGAGTCTGTTTCTATAATACCACATTTATCATTTTTTTTTCTTGATCAATCATCTAAGGTTTTCAAGGTGAGGCTTTGTTTCAATTCTGCAGTCCAGTGGCTTCTCTAAATTGTCATGAGGATTAGAAAATTATTTGTAAAACAACAGTATCTGGTACATAGCAAGTGTAGTGCTAAGTTGCTTCAGTCATGTTCAACTCTTTGCAGCCCTACGGACCATAGCCTGCCAGGCTTCTCTATCCATGGGATTCTCCAGGCAAGAATACTGAGGTAGATGTAAATAAATTAAAATTTCAAAACCATGAATCCAATTCATTCTTATTTGTACCCTTTCTTCATCTTTCCCCATAGTCCATGATCAATAAATGGCAGACATAAATACAATTTCTTACCTCTGTGCTTTTGCAAATGTGGTTCCCTTTGCTTGAGTGACTTTCTTTTTCTACTCAACCACCTGTCAAACTCCTATTCATACTTCAAAACCCAAATAAACAACTACTTCTTCCATAAAGGCTTCCTTTACATTTCTTCTCTTGTCACTATTTTTTCTGTGCTTTCTCTGTAGTGTGCCCATCCTTCTATTACAGCTTGCCCTCTGGGCTATAGGTAATCTATTTCCCCTTTCCCTACAAGAGAAGGACTATGTACAGTATTTGTACCCCCAGTTCCTTGTATACTGCAGGGCACACTTGGCACTGCTCAGATATTTGTGGACTCAAAATTGAATTCATGTGACATACAGCAATTCCATGATTATTTCATAAACATGAACATTAAACTTCAATATACATCTCATAGTAACACAGTAATTAATGGACAAAATGTTTCTTTCTTCGTTTTCTCTTTTAAAGAGGCCATGGTAATAAGATACAAGCAGGTGTGTGAAAGCAGAATGAAGGTGGGAAAAGGTGAGGAAAAGAGTGATGCGTACATTATAAACAGCAATTTCCTACAAGTTAAGATCAATGAAACCTTCATGGACATCATCAGTGGTTATGCAGTAACAAATTTAAAATTCCTGTCTGAGTTTTAATTAAAAGAACCACTAAATGTCCCAAGTCAGTTGGCACATATGTACATTTTTTTCCGTGGTTATAAAATTATCTGTCATGATGTTGAGCCTGAATCCAAGAGTGTTTGTAGGCTACAATGTTGACATCTTTCCTCATTAATCCGAGAACCAGAAGCTGTTCCATGTGAAAGCAAACAAGTAATGATTTTAACTCAAAGCGCATAGATGCTTGCTAGGAATGGACAGGTAGATTATATACTCCCAAAGCAGCTGACTGATCACCACCGTCTCCTGAGCATTTATGATATGGCCAACATAGGAGATACGGAGCCCGCAGTCCAGTGCTGCGCCTTTTCATGGCGAGACAAGTCTTCACAGAGAGGATGTCTGAAGCCAGGAAGAAATGCTGGAGATCAGAATGAAGAGGGAAAATACCGCAGGCTAGCATGCTGCTTTTCATCCTCTTGTCCCTGAAACATCGACCAGCTCCCTTAGATCAGTTCTCTGCCTTCTTTTCTTCTGTCAAAGACAGTCATTTGCAGAGGTTAAGAGCTCAGATCCAGGCATTTCCTGGTGGTTAGGCCTTCACACTTCTATTGCAGGGAGCACCTTTTTGAGCCCTGGTTGGGGAACTCAGATCCTGCAAGCCATGGAGCTGCCAAAAAGAGAAAGCTCAGATCCAGAGTCACCTTTCTCGGTTCAAATCCTAGCTCTTCCCCTCATTAGCTGTGTGACCATAAACACATTATTTCATCTCTGTGCCTCATCTCTTGAATAGGTATTGCTAAGAGAATAATACTTTTAGTGTAGTATCATTTTCAAATTGGAAAAAAAAACCCCTATATTCTTGTGTGAGAGCAGAGAAAGAGTGGTAGGATACAAATGATATGTTAACACTGAATATCTGTGAGTGGGGGAAATTGTTAATATTTTCTTTATTCACCTTTATATTATTTTAAAAATCCAATAAAATAACTAAAAAGAAAAGAATGGGAGATTGAGGAACTGATTATCCCTTCTGTTTCTAAAGAGGATTTTGGACTGGTTCCAGGAAAAATAAACATATAAGTATAGTAAAATGAAGTTAGAGGTGATATTAGTACCAGGAATTTTCTACAATAAGCATATATCACTTTAATAATTAGGAAAAAATTAAAACTAAAAATGAAGGAAAATTTTCTCCACCAAATAGTGCTGCTCTCTAGTCTTGTGCTTGTTATTTTTAACACTTTATAAATTACAATAGTTGCATTCATTAAAAGAAATATGGAAAACTCTAAGCTGTGTCAAAAGAAGGAAAAAATATTTTACCCTTATTTACATCATCTAAAAGCAATTGCTTTTGGTATCAGAGTGTATTTGTTTTCTGACTTTCCTCTATGTATACATGTTTTTACAGGCTTCCCTGGTGGCTCAGAGGTTAAAGCATCTGCCTCCAATGCAGGAGACCTGGGTTTGGTCCCTGGATCGGGAAGATCCCCTGGAGAAGGAAATGGCAACCCACTCCAGTATTCTTGCCTGGAGAATCCCATGGATGGAGGAGCCTGGTAGGCTACAGTCCATGGGGTTGCAAAGAGTCGGACACGACTGAGCGACTTCACCTTCACCTATACATGTTTTTGATGATAATACTGTGAATATACACAGTATCTGTTGACTCCTGGTTTCTGGCCTGCTTGCTACAATCCCAGCCAGCTAACATAGGAGGTAGCATGTATAGAACATGCCTTCCAGGCAACAATTCTTTTAGTGTGTCCCAGTGACTGTGTGGAGGGAAAAATATTGGATTGAGTGCAATAAAACCAAGGGAGAAACAACAAATCTGCAGTCTCCTGGCACATATGGATACCTTCTTTTCACAGTTAGAAATTCTCTGTCAAGATATTGACAGCTGTGTCTCTCACATTCCTCTCACATTTACACATGGAATTTCTTATCATAAGAAAGTCGCCTCATTGTGAAAGCCACTGGGCAAAGGGAGTGCTCAGTGTAGCTGATATTTTTTTAAATTAATTTTTATTGAGTATAGGTGCCTTATAATATCATGATAGTATCTACTGCATAGCAAGCAAATCAGCTATATGTATACATATATCCTCTCATTTTTGGATTTCCTATTTAGGTCACCACAGAGCACTAAGTAGACCACCCTGTGCTATGCAGTAGGTTCTCATAGTTACCTGTTTTATAGTGTGTACATGTTAATCCTAATTCATCAGCCCCAGTATAGCTGACATTAAAGCCAGAACCCTACTTTGCAACCTCCCATGATGTTCTTGGCCTCCTCACTCTCGGAGTCAAAAGTGTACAAATTATTCCAGCTTTGCCCACCTCTCCTTGATTTGTTTGTCTCTCCATAAAGTGCTATGGAAATTCACACCTTTTTATAGATTCCTTAACTTAATTCATTTTATATCTGCTGACCTACTTCGACTCTTTCCTTCCACCAATACAGTCGATTCCTACTCTGAATCCTCCCTTTGATCAATGCCGTCCACACAGTGTTGTCCTCCTTCTTGCCTCACTATGACAAAAGCGTTTGCTGATCTTATTCATCATCTCAGTAATACCACTTGCAGCGGTTATACGTTTGATAGGCTAAGTCATGGTTTACTCAAATATCCTCTAATTGGTTGAACACTTGTGTTTTTCCAACTCTCCACTGTTGGGAATGGAATTGTAAAAAATATTTTATAGCATGAAACTTTAAAATTTTTTTTACTATTTATCCCCCTTTAGAACAGAGTTTAAAAAGTGAACATGATGTTGATGTTTGATTTTCTTGGGAAAAAAGCTTTATCCTCTATTAAAAATCAAGCATTTCTCAAACATATTCATGAGTGTTCCAGGTTCTTCTGTAAGGGGTGAGGAACAGAAATGCTTTCCTTTCAGTTAAATGATATATTCTTTCCTTTCCCCCTTCTTTCTCCTCTTTACCTTACTTTCTTCTTAGAAAATCAAAACAAAGCCCCAAAGCACAAACCTTAGGGGAGCACTGTCAGTGCTGCTCCTCCAACCATACAGTCACGGGCCAGTTATTTCATATCTCTACTGGATTGTGCCCTTTGGTGTAAGCAGCCCCCCTGTCCATGGAATCCTCCAGGCAAGAATACTGGAGTGGGTGGCCATTTCTTTCTCAAGGGGATCTTCCCAACCCAGGCATCGAACCCAGGTCTCCTGCATTGCAGGCGGATTTCCTTCCCACGAGCACCACCAAAGAAGCTCATCAATCCCATCCAATGCTAAAGGCTTTTGAATCCTTAAGCCTGTTTTTAGTCTGCTTTGACCCAGCCCTCCTTTTTCAAGTGCACCCCTCTCTGCTTTCATAATTAGTAACTAAGAATGTTCAATTTGTTAGAACTAACTAAGCAAGCAAATACATAAATAGGAAAAGGTACTCTTCAGAAAGGCATTGGGCAAACATTTTGTCACGCTCAAAGCATTTCCTACTTCTTCTTCTTTACCTTTTCTACTTCTTCTACCTGGAAAGGTAAATCATGGTTACAAAAGATTTTCTGGAGCGCCAACAAAGTTGAACCTTTATAGAGAATGGTATCTCTTTTTCTTTTTCAAACATACTCCTGTACCCCAAAGGTTTAGGATTACATTTTCAGAATGGTCCTGCCTTTGGCAGTCTGAGATTTTGGGGCCAGGGAAATCATACCCCTTGCCCATTTTATAAGTCATGACAAAAATAATAGTTCCTAATTGACAAGTATTTTATAATTAGAAAAGCGCTTCTACCCTTGTTCTACTATTTATTCTTCCATACAAGTGTATGCGTGAATTAGGTGGTGTACAAGTGTTTCTTCTTACTTTATGAAGGAGACCGAGACTCTGTAGAGTTACCTGCTTAAGACATGACAGCCAGGCCTCTTGGATTTGGATTCAATGACTCCAGATTCAGGGCTTTGTTTAGGTTTTTTTCTGGCATAGATTTACCTGGAAAATAACCAAATGTACTTAAGTGAACTGAATAATATGCTATTTATGAACCTTAGAAATCTTAGGAAATGTGATATTCTAAATCAGAGAAATGCATAGTTCTTGCAAAGATTAATCAGAAAATCCTCTTGCTTTCCCCTATTAAAAATGAATCTACAGGGGACTTTTCTGGTAGTCCTGTGGTTAAGACTCCATGCTTCCACAGCAGGGGCATGGGTTTGATCCCTGGTCAGGGAACTAAGATCCCACATACTGTTCAGCATGGCCAAACATTAAAAAAAAATTTAATTATTTTAAAATGACTCTAAATAATAAGAAAGACAAGAGTAATTCACATAAGTTAGCTTAAAATGCCTATTGAAATTCACTGTGTGCCACCATGTGTATATGGGCTTCCCAGGGGGCTCAGAGGTAAAGGATCCACCTGCCAACGCAGGAGATACTGGAGACCGGGGTTCAATCCCTGGGTCAGAAAGATCCCCTAGAGAAGGAAATGGCACCCCACTCCAGTATTCTTGCCTGGAGAATCCCATGGACAGAGGAGCCTGGAGGGCTACAGCCCAAGAGGTGGCAAAAAGAGTTAGACGTGACAGCGACTGAAACAGCAATCACGTGTACATACAATAAAAAATTACTAACCTCTCCAAATCTGTTTGTAGATCTGTAAAATAGAAATAGTATCGCTTTCTTCCCCAAAGAGCTGTGATGTAAGGACTAGTTGAGATAATAGTTATCTCAGTTTACAGATCCACAAACAGATTGGGAGAGGTTAGTCGTTTGCCCGAGTCAGAGACAGAGGTAAGGAAGGGAGGCAGGGTCTTGACCTGGGTCTGTTCAGCTCCACAGCTGGAGTTTACAGCATGGTTTTACACTGCCTCTCCAAATCTCTCACAACTGAAAACCAGATTTCAGGATGAGGTGACAAGCCTGGAAACTCTCTGATTGGGGTTGTAGATGGGTTGGGATGTGGTATTAGGCACCACACTGCTCGCATCAAACCCCTGACTCCTTTCTCACTATTCCCATCAAGTTCCTTCAACTCCTGTAAAGATGAAACAGAAGACTGGCACCTTCAAGACAAGTAAGTTTACTACTTTTGGTCAACTCTGACAGTGAAAATGTCTTCCTTACATTGAGCTAACCCCCAGCTCCTACTGTACTCAATCCACAGAACCTGGTTTTAGTTTTGAGGCTCCAGAGAAAAGGTCTAATGGTTCATGTAGCATGAAATTTGGAGACAATTACAGTGAGTCCTCTGAATCTGCTTTCCTTCAGGATAAAAAACTGTTTTTTTCAGATATTTCTCCAATGACATAATGTCAACCTTACTGCCTTGGTGAATGTACTTGTTTTAAAGTGAACATGATTCTCTAGATGTAGTCAGCCTAGAGAAGAACAGAGTTATTTCCTTCTCTTCTAAATGTTCTAGATCTGCCCAAGAGACCACTAGGCTCTCTTGCCCTGATACTGTTAGGTTCTATTCAGTTCATAATGTTCAAAGCCCCTGAATCCATGTCAGACAACATCTGATAAGTCATGTGTCGCCAGTCTGTGCTTGTGCAAATGCCTTTTTTAAAATAAAGTTTTTATTAGAATACAGTTGCCTTACAATGTTGCATTAGTTTCTGCTGTACAGTGAAATGAATCAGTTATACATATGCATATATCCTATCTTTCTTAGATTTCCTTCCCATTTATTACCACAAAGCACTGAATTCCCTATGCTATAGGAGGTTCTAATTAGTTTCTGTTTTACACATAGTAGTGTATATAGTCAGTTCCAGTTTCCCAATTCAGCAAATGTCTTTTTCTGATCAAATGCAAACATAAACTTTTACTTCTTATATTACTTTATCATCTGTTTAAGTAGATTTGGCTTCCAAATCTAAACTGTTAAGATTCTAAGCCAGTTTTATTCAAGTCATTATAGAAAAATCAAATCCAGCCTTTAAAACAGCCACACTAAGGTCTCTAGAATTAATGAGTCATAGTTTATCAAGTATCCTCTTATTGAGAGACTAAAGACATTTGTCTAGTTGCTAATTTGTTTGGTGACTATAAGCAACACTATAAGAAATATGTACACACATGCATATATATCTTCACATAATGGTGTTTCATTTCAAAAAAATAGTCTCAGAGGCAGCATTGCTGGGTCAAAGGGTGTGTGCTGCTGTAATCCCAGTAGATATTACCAGATGATTTTACTGAACATTTGTAACTGTTCAGTTATGCTGTCAATATATGGGGTAGTGAGAAGAGTTAGAAATAAAGAAAAAAGTAGGACAGTGAAATCAAGCTAGGAGTGAAATAAGTCTTTGAAGTTTTATATAGTGCACATGTATTGCTTGATAAGCAGGAAAAAAAGGTTAAAGAAATTAAATGAAAATTTTCCTCATAAAGCTTTTTGTTAATAAGCCTGCCTCAACAATCATCTCTTCCTCTGTACTGAAGTATTTATTGTTTGCAATACTCACAATCTGTTCCACTTATGAGGCAATTAATCATACAGGACACGACCACCAACCCTTCAATTGTCACAATGAGCTGTCATTCAAGAGCTTCATTGCCATTCACACCTTCAAGACAGAAGAGCTCAGACTTGGAATCCAACTCACCAGGGCTCGAATTCCAGCCATTTACCTATTTCCCAAGTATGTAACTTTGAGACATTACCTAGAAGCTTTAAGTTTCAGCTTCTGCATCTGTAAAATGGGTCTGATGTTGCTTTCCTTGCACATTTCCCTTTGTTTTCACAATTAATAACACAATGGACATAAAGCCCCTGGAAGAGCACTCAGCACACACTATTATCGGGTAGTTAATGACTGTACATACTCTGACCACAGAGTCACAGCCAGCATTAACTAAGCGCTTCTGTACTGGGTATTTTGCAAAGTACTTTGTGTGCCCTGTCTTACATAAAACTAAATTGTAACTCATGCATGTAGCCACTCAATACATTAAGAATAAGGTAAGAACTATTATGACCTCTGGGTTTTCCTGGTGGCTCAGACAATAAAGAATCTTCCAGCAATGCAGGAGACCCGGATTTGATCTCTGGTTTGGGAAGCTCCGTTGGAGGAGGGCATGGCAACCCACTCCAGTACTCTTGCCTGGAGAATCCCCATGGATAGAGGAGCCTGGCGGGGTATACTCCATAGGGTTGCAAAGAGTTGGACATGACTGAGGGACTAAAGCACAGCATACCTTATGACCTCTATTTTATACATGAGAAAATAAGAATCAGAAAGGTAAAGTTTAACTTGTCTAAGGTCACAGACCTAGCAAATATCAGAATAGGGACTGAAATCCAGATCTAGCTATAAAATCTTCATCCAATCAATGGCAATTATCATAATTACTAACAATATTCTTGACTGCCTTAATTAATATAGCTTAAGTGACGAGCCTTAATGGAACCTCAGTAATGGAAGGATGGAACTCAGTAATGGAACTTAATGAAAGGATGAGTGAGTGAAGGGGATCAGTTCAGTTGCTCAGTCATGTCCGACTCTTTGCAACCCCATGGATCCTAGCACGCCAGGCTTCCCTGTCCATCACCAACTCCAGAACTTGCTCCAACTCATGTCCATTGAGTCTGGGGTGCCATCTAACCATCTCATCTGCTGTTGTCCCCTTCTCCTCTTGCCTTCAATCTTTCCTAGCATCAGGGTCTTTTCCAGTGAGTCAGTTTTTCACATTAGGTGGCCAAAGTATTGGAGTTTTGGCTTCAGCATCAGTCCCTCCAATGAATATTCAGGACTGATTTCCTTTAGGATGGACTGGTTGGATCTCCTTGCAATCCAAGGGCCTCTCAAGAGTCTTCTCCAACACCACAGTTCAAAAGCACTTTGGCACTTTGCTTTCTTTATAGTCCAACTCTCACATCCATACGTGACTACTGGAAAAACCATAGCCTTAACTAGAGGGACCTTTGTTGACAAAGTAATGTCTTAATATGCTGTCTAGGTTGGTCATAGCTTTTCTTCCAAGGAGTAAGTGTCTTTTAATTTCATGGCTGCAGTCACCATCTGCAGTGATTTTGGAGGCCCCAAGAGTAAATTCTCTCTGTTTCCATTGTTTCCCCATCTATTTGCCATGACGGAAGTGGATAACCTTGTTTAGGTTGTAGTCAGCCCCCACATTGCAAAGGGCTAGCACAGTCTAGGCAGGGCATTATACTCCTCCACAGAGTCTAGGTATGGAGTGGACTCTGTACCACCAGAACATGGCAGTGTGGAGGGACCTGGTGAGATCTGAAGGACCAGAAATAGGGTTGGTGAGATGGCCCAGTCTCTAGGGAGAGGGGATTGGGAAGACTTCAGTTCTAGTCATGATGGGATTTTCATCCCATGGACTCAGGGATCAAATCAGAAGCAGTGTGAAAACTCAGTGGTGATGACATGGCCGTGGTGGGGGCTGGAGGGGACCACAGCTCTGGGTCCATGGTACTAACATTCTGCCAAGGGCTTTGGGATAGGAAAGCCAATAGCTCCCAGGCCTCTGTGCCTGCTGCCAGGGGAAATCAGGAGTGGAAGGAACCTTTGTTAACCTGGCCCATTCAGTCTCCATCAAACTCAGCCATGATTAATTAGCTCCAGAGAATACGCTGATATCCCAAGCTTTGGAGACTTTACCCTGTGTTTTGTGTTCAGATAGAGGCTTTTGCCTCTTAAAACCTTCCTCTAGCTCTTGATTCAAAAGAATACATTAAAAAAATACATCAATTAAAAGTTAACACCAAACAACATGTCACATATCCCACATGAACAGCAATACTAGACTCTTAGGTGCTCACCACCAGCGGCTCTGCCTATGATCCTGCACCAGTTTCAGCTCCTTCCTGATCTCACGCTCGTGGGCTCTTTATTCTTAAAGCTCAGAAAACTGTGGTGTGTGAGCCTCAGCGTGCCTCTCTCTGTAAAGCACCCACTTATGTAATTCTTCCAATCACTGTCTCAAAATATGTCAGCACAGTTGGCTTGACAGTGTTTTTTAGATTTAAAATTTACACTCAAACTTCAAAAGTCTGCCAGTAAGCCTGTTGAAACTTCCAATGTAAAAGCTCAGAAATTTTAATAAGCACTAGACGACACTCACAAATCAAAAGCGTTCCTTTGAATCCCTTGCTGCAGGGATTCGGGAAGAGTAATTAGAAAAATTGAGATAACATCTCCCTAAATTAAACCAATCCTGCCCTCTCCAGAGGTTTTCATCAAATGCAGGGGAAGGAGTACCAGTTTAGGACCTAGAAGAGCTGGAATTCTTTCCTGGTACTTGCTGGCCATGTGACAGGGTAACTGGGCTTATCTTTCAGAGTCTCTTGTTTCCTTACTAAAAAGAGAGGAATTCAAAACCTCATGGAAAGGATGGGAGGATCTAATGGGATGCTGTTCTTGAAAGCTGTTGTAGCCTCGTAGCTGAGGCCCTTTGAGAGTAATTGTGCATTGATTTGCTTTCAAGGTAGGGACATTTGTCACCACATTTGAATGGGCAGCTTGGAGAAGACTCAGAATTAGTATTCTGACCTTACTGAGTTGTCTGGGAAAGCCACCTTTATCTCGGCATCTTATGACCTGATCTAAGAGAAATGGGATTTGACCAGATGTTTATAAATGTCTCCTCTCGATCTGTGATTTGAGGTTTCACCTTTTCATTCAGCATCCCCCCTTCGTGAATTACCTGGAGCAGTGACAAGACAGAAGCCCATCTTTTCTGCCCTGGCGGATGAGCCATCTCCCTGGTGGGTTCTGACTTGTCTGTGTTTCTGTCCTGTTCTATACTGTGATAGCATTTAATTCTCAAAAGTACCTTGTGAGTGTGGTTGGGCAGACATTATTGTCTGGCATCATTTTATAAATGATGCAAGGGAGGAACCGAGCAGGTGGAGAGATCCGCCTAGATCACACAGGTAGTTGGAGAAGTTCCCTGGACCACTGAAGGGAGTGATTGTGAGGGGAATCAGTGGACACAGAGAGCCCTGTCTTACCGCTGCCCTGAGTCCACTTTTGACAGAGTCATCATCGTCTCTTGCCTGGGATAGCTTCATCCCCAATCTGCCTACTTGTACAATTATCCCACAGTCACTTCTCACTAGAAGTAAACTGATGCTTTAAAAATATGTTAGTTCATGTTTCTCCTCTGCCCAGATCACCTCCAAAAGGGCTCCCATCTCACTCAGTGTCACTCCTTATCCTAGTCCCCATGTATCCACCTCTCAGCCTCTCTTCCTCCTGCACTCAGCTTCCTCATCTACTCTACTCTGAATCCATTCGTCTCCTTATTGGTCTTTGCAAATGTCAAGTGCCTGCAGATCCTTTGCACTGCAATTCCTTCAGCCCAAAACATCCTCCCCCAGACACCTGGATGGTCATTCCCCACTTCCTTCAGCCCTCTGCTCAGTATCATTGAATCAGAAAGGTTTTTCCTGACGCTTATACAAAGTTATACTCTTAATTATTTCTACCCGCTGGTATCTTTTGACCTGCCAGCAGACATAATTTACTTTTAAAATTCTTACTGCTTATTGTCTATTTTCTGTTCTAGAATGTATATTCCCTGAGGGCAGGGGTGTTTGCTTGCTGATACACTGGATGTGCTTAGAACTGTTCTGGTACATAGAAAGTATAGGAGAAATACTTCCTAAATGGATAAATAAACCAAAACCAGGCCAAGAAATATGGCCAGAGAAAAATATCCATGAATGAATCATGAAAATTATTCATTTCTAAAATAACAAAAGAATTGGCTATGAGAAAAGAAGAATGTTCTCATAGCTGCAGGATGGGGCTTTCTTCTCTCCCCAAAGAGCTGGATGCAGGAGGAAGAATTTTTCATCACCATATTGAATTAAAACAAGATTGCATTCAGAACAGATGAGGGCTCTGAGAAGCTAGGGTCTTTCACCTCCCCGCATATCTCTGTACTTCCGCACATCCTTTTCCCTGGGCCTTCAATGACCCCTCCTCTTTCATCTTCAGCCCCCAACCCGTGAAGCCTCCAAGAGGCCTCCTCTAACCTGTCTTTCCCTGAGCCCTCAGGCTGAATTAGCTGGTTTCCTGTCTGTACTTGTGACCTTTTGTTAAAGCTATTGGTATTACAAGTCGTTTTTTCCTCCAGAAAGTATGGCTGCTAGGGTCACACTTCCAGTGCTTGAACCAGGACAGTTCTGGGCAAATCAGGACAGTTGGTCACATTTGGGTGAGCTCTCTAAAGGATCCTGATCACTTTCCTTTGTTTTTCCAGAGTCTAAATAAGACCCGAAGCCTGGAAGTTTAGTTAAGTGGAAAATGTGAAGATGTGTGTGCCAATCTTTAGGAACTAGACTGTGTTCTCTCTGAGCCTTCTGAAGATGAACTCTGCATAGCCCAGGACAAAATGAGAAATATTAGCACACACAATCCTATTAGAAACAGAAGGTCCTTTCATGCTTGCTGTGCGTGCGGAAGGGCACATCTTAAAATATGCAAACCGAATACCCAGGTGGTTCTCAGCCTTCAGTGTCTCGCTGCTGAAAGTGTGGTCCCTGACCAGAAGCAGCAGGAGCACTGGAGACTGTGTTGGACATGCAGAATTTCTGGCCCTACCTTAACCCTGCCAAATCAGAACCGGGGGCCTAAGAAAATCCCTGATTCATCTACATAGTAAAGACTGAGAAGCACTGCTTCAGCAGACATCAGAAACACCCAATGTCAACATGTCCTTTTCCAGCCGCATCCCTGAAAATGCTAATTTGGTAGACAATTTTGATACTAGCAAAGGTCGAGAACTGCTAGCAATGTCTTTGTCCCATTGCTCTTGTTTTTCAAAATATGGTATTAGGACCATCGGTACCTGGTACTTGTAACAAGGACAGATTTCTGAGTAATATCTGAGAATGTGGAATCAGAATCTTGCAGGCAGGGAAAGTCCCTGAAATTAGTATTTTCAATAAACTTCCCTGGGACTTGCCTAGAGGCAGAGTGGTTAAAACTTCATCTTCCGATGCAGGCAATGCAGGTTTGATCTCTGGTCGAGGAGCTACAATCCCCTATGCCTTGCTATGCCAGTACCATCAGACACGCTCAAGGATTAGTTTTCAGGATCAAATTTTGGAACCTTTACTCAAATCAGATTCAAGAATGCCACTCAGATTCATCATGTGATGAGGCAAAATGTATCTTTCTGTCACTGCTTAGAAGATTCAAAATGACAGAACGAGAAAGTAAAACAGTAACATTTTTTCTGATGTAACCCATGCTCTTTCTGCGATCCCACAGGAGAAAGATTGAACAGGAAAAAAGATAGGCTGCAACACCAGCTTCACTAGGATAGAGCTGTGTGGACTTAGGTAATTCATACAACCTCTCTCGACCAGTTTTGTCAGCTATAAAATGGGTAATAATGCCTATTCTGCATGAGTGTTATCAGGATGAAATATCATAGGATATGCATTTTGAAATTAATGGCATGCGAGGCAAATGTGATTTATACTACTAACTAAGCAATACCACTACTGTTACTACTACTACTATTCTAATAACCTCACAATGGAAATCAACATCAGGGTATTAAACTGAGAGGGGGAGACATAACGAAATGGAAATTCTTTCCCCATGATGTTTCCTTCATCCAGGTCTTGGAAAAACAAATGAAATTGTCTCTCTTATCCATGATTTGATTTAGGAAAATGACAACAGACATTACTGAAGTTCTACATCACTGACGAAATGAGTTCACATCTATTACATTATTTCATTAATTCACACAATATTTCAAGGTTGCCCACTGTGCCAGGCCCTGTGTTTAGAACTGGTAAAAGCCTTTAATCGTGAAACATCTCCTTGGTGAAGAGGACACTGCCTGGCGAATCTCTGCCAGGCACAGGCAGGTGACATGCAGGGGCTTGCCTGAATTCCTAAACCTGAATCATACAGCACAATCATTTCACTAAAAAGAGTATTTTTCACAAGGGGATAGTCCTGGTTTCTACCCTTCACCCCCATCTTCTGGCCCATCTCATGTTAAAATTATAGACAGCATCATTTTTTATTACTTTGTGATTTTACGTATTTTTTTCAAATCTAATTTGGTATTTGGTGTCTGCCCCTCTCTCAGAACTGAGATGCAGATATAGGCTCTAAGACGAACTTAGCAATTTAGTTCAACCAACATTTATCGAGTGCCCTTGAATGTGAGGCATGATGAAACTCTACGGTCTTTGCCACATGGGTCAACCACTGAGGCCATACATGCAGAGCGCAGCCACGTGGGTGCTCTGAAGCCCAGCGGAGCGAAAGAGCCTCCTTTCATGTGGATAATGTACAACCCAAAGGAAAACTTCAGCCTGTGTTATCACAGCTCTTTCTGTTCTGCTGGGCCGTGCGTGCTGAGGAACACAGAAATCTCTTTTATTTTAATTGTGAGACATTCCAGCTAAAAAACATCCTTGTGGCTGGCGTGTTTAATTGAGCTCCTGAGAGGCTGTGTCGGTGAGACTTCGGGATGAATCGCCTGCAGCCCATTGGTCTCACCAAGAACCCATTGATGTTTCATAAATCCAAGTCGGTACAAATCTAATTGAGTTACCATGCTGAATTAGCTCACATCTAAATGGCATTCATGTCTACAAATGGAATAATTAGAGTCTAGAAAATGGGATATATCAAGTGGCATCCCAAGTGACAACAGAGAGGCATTTGTATTCATTCAATCAACTGCTTGAAGAAAAAAAAAAAAAGCTGCTGCAAGGCTTGACTTGGGCTGGATGATTATATGCAGTGTTTGGGCGCTTGGTGTCTCTTCTTTTTCATATTTATATTTACCTGCAAAAGACCCCTTTATTCATTCTTCAGATATGTGAGAAAGGAATATCAGATGTGAAGTTATTTTTAACCATCTTGCTTTAAAAAGAGAGGGACAGTCCCATTTCAGCCTACAGATCTGTTTGTTTCCAACAATTTCAAGTGGCTTCCTTTTTCTTTCCTTTTGAGCTTTCTTTTTCTTCTTCTGCATTTGCTTTGAAGAACCTTGATTAAGATGAATCCACACTCTGGGATGCAGGGAAAGAGGCAAGTGGACTCAAATATGAATGCCAGACCATCTTCTATTTGAAAAGGGCCAAAATATCTAATTATAAAAAAATAGAGTTCATATCTTGCCCAGAAAGGACCTCATTAAATGGTTTTATTTCCAAGTTGTTTTCACTGTGAAATTTTAGGATATTTGAATTTAATGCTTCCTCGATTAATAGTTCAACTCAGCAAATATTCCGAACAGGAAGAAGGCATTTTGACTATACAAGCTAATGGCCGCCGTCTAATTCACACTGTAGGCTTCAATCTAATTTACATGCTTAGTTTATTTATTACCCCAATTAAGTTTTGCAAATAGTTTGCAATGAGGTCCCCATGACCTCATAACTCACAATTACTCTTGGGATCTCCTGCCCACTTTGGCACATTTTGAATAATACTGCAATATCTTCCAGGAGAGGGTTGCACTTAAAAAAATGATGGCTGGTGATTGTATCTTGTCCATAAAAGACAGGATCTGAAAAGTGCCTTTGGTCTGCTATTTGGTGTGTGGTTTACACACCTCACTATCTGGAATTGGCCACTGGTTTTCTCATCACCAGACCTCCCTCCCTTGTCAAGCCTGTGGCTGCTTCACTATCAGAATAATTTGCTCATTAAGATTTCGAACCAGTAAAATCCAAACCAAGTCTGTAGACTAGTTCATAACACTGTGCCAACGTTACTTTCTTAGTTTTGACAAATGAACCATGGTTATGTAAGATGTTAACATTAGGGAAAGCTGGGTATATCTTTGCAAATTTCTGTAAACAGAAAATTACTTCAAAATAAATAGGTTTTTAAGAAGCTTTCTATTTGTAACCTAAAAGTCTAGTAATATCTTTATAAGTGCCCCCTATTAAAGTCCACCCAAGGGAATTGCCTGCAGGCCCGGTGGCTTGGACTCAGCGCTGTCAGTGTTGTGGGCCTGGGTTCAGTCCCTGACTGGGGACCATGATCTGGCAAGCTGCTCAGTGAGCAACTGCCCCGCCCCTCCTCTACAAAAGGTCCACTCAAGAGTGGGCCAACCTGAGTCTAAAGCCTGTGGGTGCTTGTGGTGCGGAATTTGTGCATGTGTGTGAGGGAGCTAGGTAATGGGAGACAGAGGGGCCCTGGGTTCTGCTGGTGCATGTCCTGGCTTGGATATACACCTCATTGTCAATGAGGAAATTGGGGTACAAGCCACTAAATCTTTATGTACCCAGATTTCCTCAATAGTGACACCAACTGGGGTTCAGAAAGGAATAAATGTGAAAATAATGAATATGCTTTAGGACACTAAACAGTTGTATATATTTTTATTAAACACCTCTGAGGAGGCTTCCCAGGCAGCTCAGATAGTAAAGAGTCCAATACAATGTGGGATACCTGGGTTTTATCCCTGGGTTGGGAAGATTCCCTGGAGGAGGGCATGGCAACCCACTCCAGTATTCCTGCCTGGATAATTCCATGGACAGAGGAGCCTGGTGGTCCACAGTCCATGGGACTGCAAAGAGTGGGGCACGACTGAGTGACTGAATAAATACATCTGGGGAGGTGAACTATGGTGCGAACACTACTCTAAGATATTACAGATATCATGGAGAGAGTTTTTGTTAACTTGCTAACTCTACCTTTACAGAGGAGAAACATGGAGTGAAGAAGATGACCCATGCAGGGGTCACTGTCAGAAGCGGGACTCACCCCTTCTGCTTCCCTAGACTCTGCTCTTCCTTCTGGGCTGCACTTCCCAATGTTGTGTTCAGGACTGGCCCTGACAAACGTCAAGCAAAATGATCTGCTGAGTGTTTCCTTTCCAGTTTTTATTTGAAAAGCTCCCCCTCCACACTTATCAGATGTTATTAGTATGTAATCACAAGGACTTTCCAAACTAAAAGGCTTGCCTGTTAGGGATCAGTTCAGTTCAGCTCAGTTCGGTCGCTCAGTTATGTCTGACTCTCTTGTGATTCCATGGACTGCAGCATGCTAGGCTTCCCTTTCCATCACCAACTCCCAGAACTTGTTCAAACTCATGTCCATCAAGTTGAGGTGGCATCGCCTGTTAAGGATGGCCCAGTTATTAATGCAGAGAAAATGTGTTAAAGTAAATGGAATCAAAGAACTCCATAGAATTGGGAATTCCAATGGAGTGGTAATATACAGTTATATGAAACATCTCTATACACCTTTTCTACAACAGCTGAGATACCCTGATATCTAAGCTCATTTAACAGAATCCCCTCCTTGTTTTTTCCATTTTCCTCGCAGCATCACTCTCCTCACTGTTCTCCAGATACCAAATTTTGGAGTCACTTTTCTTTTTCTCTGTCACTGTCTTAAGTTAATGTCTTACCAAAGCTCCTCTTGGGAACAGAATCTAAGTCGGACTCATTTTCACAAACTCCCCAGCATCTTACAGGATGCCTGATGCCTCTCTCTTATCAGGTGTTCAGACTGTTTCACAAACATGTCTGTGGGAAAGCTCTTACATGAAATCTTTCAAAAGCTCATGTCAGAATTCCTCAAGGTCCCAAAGAAAGAGGATTTCTCTTTGCTTCTTTTCACACTTGAAACCATACAATATTAAAATATAAATCAATCCCTTTCACTGCAAGTTGGGCCAATGCATTGATTATCCTGTGTAAATCAAATCCCCAAAGAATATTCAGAAGAGCATCCCTCCAACTGCTAGGTTAAAGGAGACTTCATTCTTTAATGTTAAATACGTCCACTGTAGGTTACTATACAGTTCATTAATAGATTACAAGTCTCTTTGTATTTTAATCTATGGATACACCCATTTCTCTCCAATTTACATTGTATTATTTACCTGGTTTGTGTTAACATCCTATATTAGTGACTCAATACCTGAGTGTTTACTTTTTGAAATAATCATATAATCAAATGCAAGTTGGCTTAACATTTTGAATGCTGCCCCCAGCAAAAGTTCACAGGTATGGAAAAGTAACTTGATTGAAATCTTAAGTAGGCTTGTCATTAAATAACTCCAAACTGGGGCAGTAAAGGTGACAGTCTGTAACTAGCTGAGATAAATTTATCCTTCACCTGGAATTTTTGCAGCAGAAGACTGACATGGGATCCGTGGCTCAGTCCACTGAGCTTTCATGAGAAAAGTTTTCCCAGGAATTGAGTCAATAAGAAGCTTGGGGAAAGGTTTTTCAACACTCCAATATTGTTGTATAGAAAATCGCATGGACAGAGGAGCCCAGTGGGCTACAGTCCCTAGCGTCTCAAAGAGTAGGACATGACTGAGCATGCCCACATGCATCTTGGCTAAGGATCGTCTTGGCTGACTCTAAGAGAATTCTGGTATGGTTCTGTGTATCTACAAAGCCTTGGATTCATTTACTGAAATATTTAGTTGTCTGAGAAAGAGAAATGGAATCAATAGGAAAGATAAAAGTCCCAATGCTGATCCAGTACAAACACAGAAAGAGACAAAATTTTGTGTTCTTTTAGCTAAACCTAACAGAGATTCTCCTCCAGCATTCTTGCCTAGAGAATCCCAGGGACAGAGGAGCCTAGTGGCCTGCCGTCTATGGGGTCGCACAGAGTCGGACACAACTGAAGCGACTTAGCAGCAACAGTAGCAACAGAGATCTCACCTCAAATGGCTTAATAAAAAAGGAAATGCTTTATTGAGGAGGAAGTTCTGAGTGGAGTATCTCCACCAGCAGCTCAGGGCTGTAATGAAGAACCCGGCTCCTCTCCATCTTTTCCCTCTGCTAATAGCAACATGTCAGCTTTGCCCTCATATCGGCTCCCTTCATGGGCCAGCAGATACAGGATCACTTCTGCAGGAAGAAGTGGGCCCGTTCTTCCTCATGTCTCTTTGTAAGACAAGGCATCATTTCTGAAAGCCCAAAGCAGATTTCCACTAGGTTTGTAGTGGCTAGAACTCAGCCACATGCCTTCCTCTCAACTAATCACTGGGAATGGAAATGACATTACAAAGCTTGGGTTAGCTTAAACAGGGTTTATCCTTAACTGTGGTCACATTCCCTGAGAAGCAGACACCTAAAGAAACTTGAGTTTATGACTGCAAGAAAGATGAGAGGAATGGACACTGGTGAGTAACTCCACAAAGCAAACGCACACTCTGTAAAATGACATGGGAATCACATCTCCACAACTGGACACTTCTCATGCCACAACATTTGTTAAACATATGCAGAGAAATCTGTAATTCCAATACCCTAAGGGATGCCCTTTTAATAAGATAGAAAAGGGGAGATTAAATTACACTAGGAGGGACTTCCTTGCTGGTCCAGCAGCAAAGAATCTACCTGCTAATGCAGGGAACATGGGTTTGATCCTTGGCCCAGGAAGATTCCACATGCCACAAGGTAACTAGGACTGAGTATAAAACTACCCAGCCTGTGCTCTGGAACTGGAGAGCTGCAACTACTGAGCCCACGTGCTGCAACTACAGAAGCCTGCACACCCAGAGCCTTTCCTCTGCAACAAGACAAGCCACCGCAGTGAGAAGCTGGTGCACTATACCTAGAGGGCAGCCCCTGCTCCCTGCAGCCAGAGAAAAGCCGAGCAGCAACAAAGACCCAGCGGAGCCAAAAATACTTTAATAAATAAACTGCACTGGGAACAGTTCTCCACCCCCTGACTTCACATGTGAGTCATTAAAAGTACTTTTACTTGTGGGATCACGCACAGAGATGACAAATAGGAAACTGCTTCTCCAAGGGCTTGTCTATACATAATGTGTGACTAGCGGTGGCACCTAACAAGGAGCCTGGGTTTAGGAAGTTCCAAAATTCAGTCAAGGTATCTGGGATGCATTTCTTAAAGCTGGACCAGAGATGGGGTTATAATTCTATACCCTCAGTCGCTCAGTCCCATCTGACTCTTCATGACCCCATGGACTATAGGAAAGTGGGAAGAAAAAAAAAGAAAGTGAAAGTGTTAGTCACTCAGTTGTATCCAGTTCTTTACAACCCCATGGTCTGTAGGCCTCCAAGCTCCTCTGTCCACGGGATTCTCCAGGCAAGAACATTGGAATGGGTTGCCATTTCCAACTTCATGTAATTCCACAAGTCATACCAAATCAATATCATAGCATTCTGTTAGGAGGAAGAGGGATAGAGAGAGGGGATTAGGAAAACCATAGGACATTTTAAAGAGAAGAATCCTGGAGGGACAGTGCCCATCCATGGAAGGCAGAGGGAAGCTCTCCTTGGTGATGAAAGAGTACCTCCTACTCAGCACTCAGAGCGCTGAGAAGTTCTCTTTGACATCAGCAGCTCCTCATAAGTGAGACTCTCTTAGCTTTTCCTGCAGGGGATGGATGCTCCGGACAGATGTGTGTGTGTGTAGTCTGACCTCTAGGCAACTAATTAGACTTCTTACTGTGTCCTCATGTCCAGTTTCAGAGTTGAAGTCCAAACCCTCAAGGTGATGGTATTAGGAGGTGGGGCCTTTGGGAGGAGATTATGTCAGGAAAGCAGAGCCCTCACAAATGGGATTAGTGAGATGAGAAAACCCTTGCCTTGCTTCTCATCCCAAACAAAGTGGGCTGAGAAAGCCCTTGCCCCTTCCAGTATGTGAAGTTACAGCCAAAAAAAGGCAGCCATCAAAGAGCAAGGGGGCTCTCACCACACACAGGGTCTGCTGGTGCCTAGGTCTGGATTTCCAGCTTCCAGACTTGTGAGAAACTAAGGCATATTTTCTGTAAGTCACTTGGTCTCTGATATTTTGTTATAACAGCCTAAACAGACTGACATTTATTGTAAAATAATGAACTTACTTCCCAGTCCTGTAACAGATATCAGAATTCCCATGCGTATGTAGCAGACTATGTAGACACACCTAGATGCCAGCGTGTATGGAATTTTTTCAGTTATTGTCATCTTTTACCCAGAGCTAGATGCACTCCAGGTCAGCAGATAACATCCAAACATGCACGAAGTTCACTGAGCCAAGGGTCACCTACACAGTCTCTTTACTGATGATTTGCTTTTACCATCTTCCATAATTAGTATTTCTTTAGACTATCAATTGGTAACTAATGGAAATAGTCTGGTGATCTCTGTTTAATAAGACAAGAAAACCCTTCTATTTTTATACCAAATATCTTCAATTAATTCAATTAACATCTTTAATTCAACTTGACAAAATCTACAAAGTTTGCCATCATAAAAAACTTCACTCAATGAAAAATTCTGGCCTATAATTTTTGTTTACTACACTTAAGTTTTACAAGAAAGAAGCCACTCAGATAAGCTTGTATCAAGTGAGTGTTTAGTGTTTAAAGCCATGTCCCTGAGATCTACATGCTTCCCTAGTGACTCAGATGGTAAAGAGCCATCTTTACCTGCAATACATAAGATCTTGCTTCGATCCCTGGGTCAGGAAGATCCCCTGGAGAAGAGAATGGCTACCCACTCCAGTATTCTTATCTAGTGAATCCCACGGATAGAGGAGACTGGAGGCCTAAAGACCATGGGGTTGTAAAGAATTGGACACAACTGAGTGACTAACACTTTCATTTTCCTTTTTTCCCTGGGATCTATAAAGATTCAGCTCAATCTCCTACACCTTCTTCATCTCCACCCACAGGTTCCAAGATGAGATGCTAGTTCACAATGGAACTAAGAAGTAGGCAGGTTGCACATATCTCAAGCATCAGGAAAAATATCAAGTATTTCCACAAGACTGTAATACAAAAAAATAATCTAAGCGGCATTTCAACAAGAGCTGCAACCAAAAGTGTTTCTGATTAACAACGGGGCAATTTATCAAAGCCCTGAACAATTTGTTCCTAACATAGAACTGTTTCTTGTAGTCATTTAACTGTTGTTCTTTCACCAGATGGAAACTCTTCAGATGTGCCTACCCTTTCAGGGAGCTCTGTCCTTATTAAAACACAGTTTGTGGTCTTAATTTATTCAGGTTTGCACTCTCTAGCTCCTGGCACACAGGGGACACTCCTTATCAAGTGGCAATGAATAATAGTCATCGCTAAAGGTTGTGCGGTTTCCTATAGAGATAAGGTGTTTCTTGCTATGAACTACAACATGCAGGAAACCAAATGTCAAGACAGGTTCATTGATTAACTGAGAAAATTAACTTTTCCCCACAATATCAAAAGTAGATGCAACACTGAAAACAAAGACATGCCTATCCTCCAGTTGGGCTGCAGAAGGAAGCTGCTTGCTTCCTTTTAAATTTTGCATAAAACCAACATCTCTCTCAGATTTAACTGCTTCTTTAAAAGAACTCAAGTCTTTCTTTTATTATTGTAAATATCATCTCATAAAGCTAAAACTAAGGTAAAACAGAGAACTGAAAGCTCAGTGATATTTAAATCAGCAAAATGTAGACCACACACTCAGCTGTGTTCACATTTTGTTAAAATGATTGCTTTAAAAACCAATTAGTAGAGTGTGTTATGCATGCACATAAATACTGTTACCAGCAAGGTGGCATGAGAAGACTATGAGAAAAACCACTTGATGAGGGCCCATCGGGAGTGGCCATTCGTGAAACCAGATGATGCTCAGGCATCTCCAGAAAGACTGGGGCAGTTGTCATCAACAAGGAATACAATGGTAGCTTGATCCATATAGCATCCTGAAGCATCAAATCTAAGCCTGAGAGTTCATACGTCCATTTCAATGTATGCACTTATTGTTTCAAAACGTGGTCCAAGAAGTTGCAGCATCAACATCACCTGGGAACTTGATAGGCAAATCCTTAGATGTCGTGTGTATTCATCTATCCATATACATACAGGCACATAAACTCACATCTCCCACTTCATGCCCTCATGTTACTTTTTCAACCCCCACCTGCACCCCTAACATACTGAATCATAATCCTCCTTGCAGAATATCCTCAAGTGATTTGAATGGCCGTTCAAGTTTGAAAAGCACTGCTGAATATCATTCTAAAGTAAATACCTTTTCTTCAGTGTCCCCCATTTTACTGGATTCCACCACAAAAAGCACAAAATCCAAGTGATTGTTTATCATATACGAAACACAGAAAGAGGAAATTTTCCCCAAGGAGGAACAGACTGAATAGTATTAACAGTGCTTTAAACTGTAATGAATTCCCAGTCTAATTCACTATGAGGTTTCAATTTATACCACATTTAGAGTACTCCAGGTTCAAGTAATCACTGCAGTAATTAGCTTACTTCCAGTCCTCCAAAATAAACCCACTAATTTTTGCAATCAGCCTTCATTTGGTTAATCACCAGTTTAATTGATTTAATTAGTTTGATCTGCAAAAATTAGTCAAGTGTAAATACTGTTTTGTAAACAGAGTTTAGCTCCAAGCTGTAAGATAGGGAATTCTAATTCAAACCTAGAGTTAATAATAAAAACCCATACATATAGGATTTTGTCATGAAATACAGCAGTTTTAAGTTTTCAAGAGAAGGCCTGTGAAGGTTCTAGGGAATGTTTTGGAAATGTGCTGCTGTAATCACAAAATTGACCAAACTAAGAGACACCCTCCCTTCCCTGCTCCTTCTCAACCAATTCTAACACCATACAGTGGTTATGTTTTGAAGATGATTATTAAAGGAATTATTTGTCATTTCCCTTTTTAAATGAGCTGGCTCAAATAACCCTAATATTGACAGTTGTCCAGATTTTAATTTCATGTTATTTTTAATATTTCAAGCCTTGCCCACTAAGAGATATTTTAAACCTTTCCTAAAACAAATTTGAATACAGTAATTGACTCTTTAAAGCAAACATGTCTACTTGTATTCACAACATGGAATCCTGAAGATGTAGCGCACACTGTGTGATACAAATTATTTCTTCACTTTTTACTAGTTTTTTAACACATTGAATTTGACAAGATAAAAATTCCCTTTAAATTCCCCCAAATAAATTCATCCTAAGTGCTAAATTCAGTCAATTCCCAGTTGAATAAGACAATCTTTCTATTTAAAGTCTCTCCTTGGGGATTTTTCTGGCAATTCAGTGGCTAAGACTCCATGCTCCCAGTGCAAGAGGGTATGGGCTCCATCTCTGGTCAGGGAACTAAGATCCCACAATGTGCTGCACAGCATGGCCAAAAAATTTTTCAAAGCCAAAAAAAATAAATAAATAAAAATCCCCCTGTTATATTGTAAATGAGGGAGGAACTAGGTGGGAAGGTAATATTTTTGTAGACTATATTTACCCAGATTGCTTCTCATTACTGAGCGACTATTAATGCTATCTCTTTGGAATTTTCCACACCTTTGCTTGATATATATATTTTAATGTAATTATTATTTGAGTATTTGGGGATTCCATTAGTTGGAATGTTTCACTTGGATTAAAATCTGTGTTAGGAAAGTGGTGCTACAAATAAGTTATCAAACTGTGAAGGGAAAAGAAAACAATATGGTTAAATACTCAAAATGGGCCAGCTAGTCACAATTTTTTACAGTGCAATGAATGTGAGACAGAGGCTAGGAGTAGGAGCAAGGAAGTTGCCTGTGAATAACTGAATTAACACTATAAAAAAAGTCTACCAGCTTAGAAAAGGGTGTGGTCATTAGTCATCTCAGACAAAATGTTGAATTTATCTGTAAAGCAGCCATTTATCAGGTCTATAGGGCTTCATACTGCCCGAGGAATGATTTCATCTAGTTTAGGATTTTTGTTGTATTCTAAAACTCTTCATGGCTACTAACAGTTGGATTTCATATAATTTCCACATGTCATGAAATACTGTTTTGATTTTTTTCAACCACTTAAGGTTCTGACAATACTTAATTCACAGGCTGCACAAAATCAAGTGGCAGGTGGATGTGGCCAGGGTCTCCCCATCCCTATTCTGTTATTATGGGACAGGTGGCTACTGAGTGGAGAAGGCAATGGCACCCCACTCCAGTCCTCTTGCCTGGAAAATCCCATGGATGGAGGAGCCTGGTAGGCTGCAGTCCATGGGGTCGCCAAGAGTCAGACACGACTGAGCGACTTCACTTTCACTTTTCACTTTCATACCTTGGAGAAGGAAATGGCAGCCCACTCCAGTGTTCTTGCTTGGAGAATCCCAGGGACAGAGGAGCCTGGTGGGCTGCCATCTGTGGGGTTGCACAGAGTCAGACACAACTGAAGTGACTTAGCAGTAGCAGTGGCTACTGAGAGTTAGTAGAGATACTATTTCCAACAAAGCCACTTTAAAGTCCATTTCATAACCTGTCATTTACAATTTCATATCAGTTTCAAAATGGCTGTTCCTTGCTTATAGAAGTCACTTCATACACTAGATCCAAAGACATTAGACCAACAAGGAATTAGATACGGGGTTCAGTAGGTATTGAAGAAGAAGAAAAAAAGAGCCAGAGACTTCTCTACAAATGTGAGGTCTTAACTGCCTTCTTAAGAGTCTTTAGGGCAGAATCAGGACTGTGCTTAGTTGCTCAGTTGTGTCTGACTCTTTGTGACCCCATGGACTGCAGCTGGCCAGGTCTTCTGTCCATGGGGATTCTCTAGGCAAGAATACTGAAGTAGGTTGCCATGCCTTCCTCCAGGGGATCTTCCCAATCCAGGGACTGAACCCAAGGGTATGGGCTCCATCTCTGGTCAGGGAACTAAGATCCCACAATGTGCTGCACAGCATGGCCAAAAAATTTTTCAAAGCCAAAAAAAATAAATAAATAAAAATCCCCCTGTTATATTGTAAATGAGGGAGGAACTAGGTGGGAAGGTAATATTTTTGTAGACTATATTTACCCAGATTGCTTCTCATTACTGAGCGACTATTAATGCTATCTCTTTGGAATTTTCCACACCTTTGCTTGATATATATATTTTAATGTAATTATTATTTGAGTATTTGGGGATTCCATTAGTTGGAATGTTTCACTTGGATTAAAATCTGTGTTAGGAAAGTGGTGCTACAAATAAGTTATCAAACTGTGAAGGGAAAAGAAAACAATATGGTTAAATACTCAAAATGGGCCAGCTAGTCACAATTTTTTACAGTGCAATGAATGCTGAGACAGAGGCTAGGAGTAGGAGCAAGGAAGTTGCCTGTGAATAACTGAATTAACACTATAAAAAAAGTCTACCAGCTTAGAAAAGGGTGTGGTCATTAGTCATCTCAGACAAAATGTTGAATTTATCTGTAAAGCAGCCATTTATCAGGTCTATAGGGCTTCATACTGCCCGAGGAATGATTTCATCTAGTTTAGGATTTTTGTTGTATTCTAAAACTCTTCATGGCTACTAACAGTTGGATTTCATATAATTTCCACATGTCATGAAATACTGTTTTGATTTTTTTCAACCACTTAAGGTTCTGACAATACTTAATTCACAGGCTGCACAAAATCAAGTGGCAGGTGGATGTGGCCAGGGTCTCCCCATCCCTATTCTGTTATTATGGGACAGGTGGCTACTGAGTGGAGAAGGCAATGGCACCCCACTCCAGTCCTCTTGCCTGGAAAATCCCATGGATGGAGGAGCCTGGTAGGCTGCAGTCCATGGGGTCACCAAGAGTCAGACACGACTGAGCGACTTCACTTTCACTTTTCACTTTCATACCTTGGAGAAGGAAATGGCAGCCCACTCCAGTGTTCTTGCTTGGAGAATCCCAGGGACAGAGGAGCCTGGTGGGCTGCCATCTGTGGGGTTGCACAGAGTCAGACACAACTGAAGTGACTTAGCAGTAGCAGTGGCTACTGAGAGTTAGTAGAGATACTATTTCCAACAAAGCCACTTTAAAGTCCATTTCATAACCTGTCATTTACAATTTCATATCAGTTTCAAAATGGCTGTTCCTTGCTTATAGAAGTCACTTCATACACTAGATCCAAAGACATTAGACCAACAAGGAATTAGATACGGGGTTCAGCAGGTATTGAAGAAGAAGAAAAAAAGAGCCAGAGACTTCTCTACAAATGTGAGGTCTTAACTGCCTTCTTAAGAGTCTTTAGGGCAGAATCAGGACTGTGCTTAGTTGCTCAGTTGTGTCTGACTCTTTGTGACCCCATGGACTGCAGCTGGCCAGGTCCTCTGTCCATGGGGATTCTCTAGGCAAGAATACTGAAGTAGGTTGCCATGCCTTCCTCCAGGGGATCTTCCCAATCCAGGGACTGAACCCAGGTCTCCCGCATTGCAGGCAGATTCTTTACCATCTGAGCCACCAGGGAAACTCTCCCTCCCTTTCCAGCTATCTTTAATATTCATACTCCCTTTAAATGACATTTTCCCTGTTGAATATTGTCCTAAATTATTTTTACTTTAACTCAGTTTCACTTGAAGCAAATTACTATGATTGTGGGAAAGGGGATTGATTGAAAATTACAATGTAATTTGTCTGCTCCTATTCTTCTGTAAAATGATTGAGTCCCTAAGTCTCTTAGAAGGTTTTGCAGATATACACTGTGGGTATTTAGTACTCATTTCTCACTATTCCTGACAAGGTGGTTGGAACCATCACCAGTGGGGCTTGATTACTATGTTTCAATAGGAGCTTAATTTTCTACAAATTCCCCAGAGGTAAAAGATGAGGAGCCTAAAATGTATTCATCTCAAATTATTCCATTAATATGGTTGGAAGCTTCCAAGAGACAGGAAGAGCCTTGTTTTTGTTTTTAAATGATTCTGATTTAATCTCTATCATTCCAGTAGCCAGGGAAGCTTCCTTGGAAGTTCTAACTGCGTCTTAGTGGGTGCATGACTTTGGGGGAGGTCATTCAATCTCTCTGAGCTGCAACATTTTTTCTGTTCAGTGGGTTCACAGCAAGTGAATGTTCCCATTGCTCCATCAAATCCTCCCACGTTGATGACCTGGGAGCTTTTCTACATGGGAAAAATGCATGTAGAAATGCCTTGTACAAAGGATAGAGATTCAAAAAGGTGAGGTTCTGTTAACACAGGGGTCCCTAACCCCCAGGCTATGGACTAGTACCAGTCGTGGCTTGCTAGGAACCGGGCTTCACAGCAGGAGGTGAGAGGCAGGCAAGCGAGCAGAGCTTCATCTGTATAAACAGCCACTCCCCAGCTCCCTATCCTTGGCATTGACACTCAGCTCCACCTCCTGTCCGATCAGGGGCAGCATTAGATTCTCACAGGAGTGCAAACCCTACTGTGATGAATTGCACCTATGACAGATCGAGGCTGTGTGCACTTTATGAGAATCATCCCGAAACCATCCCCCCTCCTTCCATGGAAAAATTGTCTTTCACAAAATCAGTCCTTGATGCCAAAAAGCTTGGGGACTGCTGCGTTAACACACATGTATTGAGCATCTTTTAAGCATAGGAGTCACAAAGGAAAAAGTAGTTAAAACGGGCTGAGTGATGCTGTTGCTGCTAAGTTGCTTCAGTCGTGTCCAACTCTGTGCAACCTCATAAACGGCAACCCACCAGGCTCCCTCATCCCTGGGATTCTCCAGGCAAGAACACTGGAGTGGGTTGTCATTTCCTTCTCCAATGCATGAAAGTGAAAAGCGAAAAAAGTCGCTCAGTCGTGTCTGACTCTTCATGACCCCATGGACTGCAGCCTACCAGGCTCCTCCATCCATGGGATTTTCCAGGCAAGAGTACTGGAGTGGGGTGCCATTGCCCTCTCTAGGGCTGAGTGCTAAAGAGTGGTATAAGCAAATGTGGTTCATGTTGGTACACCCAGTCTTCCTGGTATGTGGCTGCCAGTAAAGTCTTGAAAAAGGAGACAGGGCTAAGCAGAAGGAGAGATGGAACAGTTTATGCAGTGAGAAAAGGCATCGTTCTTTCATCACTCCACATTTGATGACAACTTTTTGTTGTTGTTGTTTAAAGAAACCTTCCTGCTCCAGCTTGACATAATGAATTTGTCTGAAACTTCCCCTGGCAGAATTTGCACAATGAGCACCTACCCTTGGATTTTTGCTGGGTTCACACAGAGGTGCTGGAAGAAGAAAGTAAAGCAAAACAAGAGCTGAAAGAAGAAAATAAACCAAAACAAGAGATCTGAAAAATCTCTTCTCATTGTTTCACTAGGTATGGTTAGCCCCAATAAGATATGTAATTGTTACATCTTATTACAGATTTCCTTGACTTCTAAAGTAACTGCTGCTGCTGCTAAGGCACTTCAGTCGTATCTGACTCAGTGCAACCCCATAGATGGCAGCCCACCAGGCTCCCCCGTCCCCGGGATTCTCTAGGCAAGAACACTGGAGTAGGTTGCCATTTCCTTCTCCAGTGCATGAAAGTGAAAAGTAAAAGTGAAGTCGCTCAGTCGTGTCCAACTCTTCACGACCCCATGGACTGCAGCCCACCAGGCTCCTCCGTCCATGGGATTTTCCAGGCAAGAGTATTGGAGTGGGGTGTCATTGCCTTCTCCTCTAAGGTAACTAAGTATGCATAAAATCTTCAAATTGTTTGTGTAGTATCTACATTTTCTAACAAGTAAACAGATTTAAACGGCAGATTTTGAGCATTTCAGAAATTTTAAAATTCTCAAGGAATTTGTGTGAGATTGGTAAAGGCTTCTGTGAGGAAAGGAGAAAACTGCCTCATAGATGAACTTGCCCACCTGGGAGTTCCAAGTGCAAATAGCAGCAGGATTTGGGAGTCTTAACATTTTGCAGCAAGAAGCCCAAATTTATTTGCCAGAGTGTATCCAGGTTAATACACATATTTGGCCAAGTTACTGAGGGCCCTGCTAAATTCCCCAATGTTTTTCCAGTCAGTATACTTTTCAGATTTGGGTGCTAATTTGTATCATTTGCAAAAACAACTGTGAAAGCTATTTGGTGCTTGCAATGCAATTATCACTAAGGAGGTTTGGGGGAATTCTCATTAAACTGAGTCCCAGATGTTTTTGGCCTTGTGATTTGTGTTGATCTGTTCTTTGTCGGTTCTAATTATCAATCAAGATGAATGAATTAGTCATCCACTTGGTGAAAAGCCTATTTACGCATATGTCAGGACCCAAGCTAAAAGAGGAGCCTTCAGAGAAGTCTAACCTTGGAATGGACCATTTCTTCATGCACAGACGGGTGGGCACAGCATTGCTCTATTTTCCTCTGTCTCATTCATATGCTGGGGTTTTACATTTAATGTGTGGTGCATGTGAGTGTGCACAAAAATATGGACACACACACACTACATAAATACACTTCTGAAATGACTACAGATCTATCTGTAACCACTTCCTCATCTAGTATAGTATTTTTGATTTGAAGACTTTCGCCCTAGGAATTTGACTACAGTATTTTAGTGTGTTTGTTTCCCTTGGAGTTGCCCATCCTGCTATTAACGGGGACACATACTATCCAGTGGGCACTCAGTATTCCTCACAGGAGATTAGGACACATTGTGAATATGCAGTAAACCACAGTCCCCTACTCCTGCAGCCTGCTGTGCCTCGCTGGCACACTGGCAAGCGTTCTCAAAGGCAACGTTTACAGTATCAGACTGGCATGATGCCACCACACATGAAATATGTCTCTTTTTATAACTGTTTCAGTGCTCTTGGGAACAAACTGGCCATCTAACAAAGATTCTTGAACTGGGAATTCAAATGGCTTTGGATAGGCAAGAAATGTCCATCTGGGAGGCAGAAGGAGAGGGAAAGAGTGCCATGCCCAGGTATAGCCATTTGTTAGCAAATTCCCATGCCTCCATTCAAGAACCTTTGTGTCTTTAGTAATAGTAGCTAGCATCACCCATCCTGTCTAAAGGAAATGTAAATTAAAATTGTGTGTGTGTTGAAAAGGGAGAAATTAAACTGCTTCATCCAAAATATATAATTCATACTGTTGTATAACCAGAAACTAACACAACACTGTAAAGCAATTATATTCCAATAAAAAAGACAAACGATAAGCCTTTTCACTGAGTTTGAATCTGTTGTATATATATTTTATATACATATTAAAGGATTGATTAAGAAAAGGCCTATTCTCCAATTATGTAGGAGAGTTAACAAAAAAAAGTATTATTAATGTACACTGAGAAATTTTTTAAATCACTATTTCTAACATTTGGAAGATAACTGGGGGAATCTTGAAATCACACAAGCATGTCCTTGGTAGACTGGTTGGATGTTAATTTGCCTTCAGGAATGAATAAAGCAGGCTGTACTTTTGCATGAGGGTTGTCTATTATGTAAAAAACTTAAATTCTATTTTTTTAAAATCAGCTGAGGGGTATATCCTTTCCCTTGAATCAATAAGAGTCCTTGAGACCGTCACAAAACAGTGTCCCTTGAAAAAGGGAAGGAAACTTTGGCAATGATCAACAAAAGCTCTGAAAAGGTTTATAACCTTTGACCCAGTTATTCTCTTTCTGGGGACACAGCGTAAAGAAACATAATACCTAAAAATGTCTATGCACAGAGGTGTTACTTACAGCATTTGTAATAACAGGGAAAACTGAAAATGAATTTCTTTACTTTGACTCTTTCTGGTTAAGTAAATATTGTCTATCCAATGAATTATTCATTCATCAAATATATTTGTAAATATATTAAACACATTTATACACTTCTATTTGTAAATATATGTATAAGTATAGATTTATATAAGTACTGCTATATCATTAGTGTGTGCTAATTTTATATTGCATAACTATAACATAGTTATATTAAATATATTCACAAATTTATATTAATAAGAGGAAATATATATACTACAATGTTAAATTAAAATTACATAAGATATGCAATGTCTATTATATTAGAGGAAAAACACTGCAAATCAATGTACCAAAATGTTAACAGTATTTCATTCTAGGTGTCAAATTTCTCTGGGTGAAAATTTCCCCACTTCTTTCTACTTTTCTGTATTTTCCAGTAATCTATACCCAAAGAGTGGTGATTACAATAGAGAAATAAAGTTTTGTTTTGCAATTAAATGGGCAAGCACATTTTCCAGTAAGGCCAAAGGCGGTCAGCAGACAGATAGGAGAAGTTCTGTTTATTATTTGTTATATTAGTCATATCGTTTCAGGAAAAACAGTGTCCCTTGAAAAAGGGAAGGAAACTTTGGCAATGATCAACAAAAGCTCTGAAAAGGTTTATAACCTTTGACCCAGTTATTCTCCTTCTGGGGACACAGCGTAAAGAAACATAATACCTAAAAATGTCTATGCACAGAGGTGTTACTTACAGCATTTGTAATAACAGGGAAAACTGAAAATGAATTTCTTTACTTTGACTCTTTCTGGTTAAGTAAATATTGTCTATCCAATGAATTATTCATTCATCAAATATATTTGTAAATATATTAAACACATTTATACACTTCTATTTGTAAATATATGTATAAGTATAGATTTATATAAGTACTGCTATATCATTAGTGTGTGCTAATTTTATATTGCATAACTATAACATAGTTATATTAAATATATTCACAAATTTATATTAATAAGAGGAAATATATATACTACAATGTTAAATTAAAATTACATAAGATATGCAATGTCTATTATATTAGAGGAAAAACACTGCAAATCAATGTACCAAAATGTTAACAGTATTTCATTCTAGGTGTCAAATTTCTCTGGGTGAAAATTTCCCCACTTCTTTCTACTTTTCTGTATTTTCCAGTAATCTATACCCAAAGAGTGGTGATTACAATAGAGAAATAAAGTTTTGTTTTGCAATTAAATGGGCAAGCACATTTTCCAGTAAGGCCAAAGGCGGTCAGCAGACAGATAGGAGAAGTTCTGTTTATTATTTGTTATATTAGTCATATCGTTTCAGGGCTAAGATTGGCTCTGGATGTGCTGGCAGCTCAGGAAAATCATGCTTCCATTTCTACCTCTGAATTAATTTTCTCCAAGGAAGGAATCCAACTTGAGTTAAAATTCTCAGGGAGGTACCCACAGGTACGCATCTGAGCTGGGAACACAAGACCTTTATTTGCCTGTCATTACAGAGCTCCAATTGCCTGTGGATGAGAAGAGTCCTTCGGAGGAATATTTGGGACCAAGTGAGCTGAAATGTTGAAGTGAAGTCTTTGGAGTTCAGCAAAGAAGAGGCCAGAATCCCCAGGAGGTCCTGCCATGCTAGGACAAGATGATGCCGATCTTGTCCTGGCACCAGCGAGGTCCCAAGGGAGGGAGCCTGGGTGGGGGCTTCGCTCAGATGCAGCTTTTGTCACATCTAAAACCTGTACCTGAGAAGTCGGATGCATTTATGGTGCCTGTGCTGTAACCAGAGGGTATGTCCCTGCAGCAGCCAAGTGAGCTTAGTCCCAGCCATCCTTCTGGGGGATGCCAACTGGATGCTTTTTACACCATGTGGCTGAGGACCCAAAGAACCTTTTATTAAAAGGCTTTGCTGCTGCTACTGCTAAGTCGCTTCAGTCGTGTCCGACTCTGAGCAACCCTATGGACAGCAGCCCACCAGGCTCCCCTGTCCACAGGATTCTAAAGGCTTTAGGTTGTTAATTGACACTTAAAATTCATATGGCCATATTTTGCTAGAAGAAAGAAAGTGTATTCTTCACTCAAAGCTCAAATTTCAACTCAAGTTTGGGTCCAACTTGTAGAAGCACCTCTATAGCTCCTTGTTGGAAGCATCCTGAAGATAAACTAAGTCGCTTCAGTCGTGTCCGACTCTGAGCAACCCTATGGACAGCAGCCCACCAGGCTCCCCTGTCTACAGGATTCTAAAGGCTTTAGGTTATTAATTGACACTTAAAATTCATATGGCCATATTTTGCTAGAAGAAAGAAAGTGTATTCTTCACTCAAAGCTCAAATTTCAACTCAAGTTTGGGTCCAACTTGTAGAAGCACCTCTATAGCTCCTTGTTGGAAGCATCCTGAAGATAAAGTGTGGAAGGGGACCAATCCTGGCCCTCTATTTGGTATGTCATTTGCTTTAACAGCTCCTCTTTGTTTAACCATGGCCTCTTCATTCCAGCCACGGCCTTCCAGCCTCTTGTGGCCACCACCTTTGTATCTCCCTGCCCCCAGGCTAGTTCACAGTTAGCTCTCTCCATCTTACTGCTTGTCCCCTTATTGTAGAGTTACAGAGGTGGTACACAAGCTCAAAATACAAGAGATCATGCAGCCCACTCTGATCAACAGTCAAATCTGTCCTTCTCAACCTTCTACTCAAATAAAGAGACTGACTGAATAAGAAAATACATTAAGACAATATTAAAAATGGTGTTGGCAGGGGGGTGAGATGGGTGATTTAAATTTTTCAGAAACTTCTTTGGAATAAGACTGGCAATAATAATGAAAAATTTTAATTTTGTATGAAAAACTGTTCACAATAAAAGCAAAATCTATGCTGTCTCTGTTGAACAAGTTTTACTTCTAAATTTTAAAAGTAACCCAGAATTCAAGTGCAAAGAAAAAAGAATTTAAATATATAGTGACCACAGTTCACCAACTGACATGTTTCCTACTATAAATCACGGATCATGTTAAATCCTTAACTTAGTGTTAAATAAGAGGTGAGAGTTAATTTAGGAAGCAATTGTGATGGGAGCATCTTAGAGCAACAGTGATCATGGGACAATTAGTCTTCAGTTTGTAATTGAGAGTAACTCCCATAGGACTAACTCACTGATGAATTTCAAATAAATGGACTTCAAAATTAAAAAGAAAAATGGCTAATTATAAGCTAAGGGAGAGAGGAAAGTGGAGAAAGAAAAGAAGTTCAAACTATAGGATTCAACTAGTGATGCCTTGAAATACAGCTGGGAGAGCTACCAACAGAATCGGAATGAGGGGAAAAGGCCAGGGCAAGACTGACAGAATACACATCACTGCTTTAGCGATCATGGAATAGGCTCTGGTCTGAAAATGAATATGGACCAGGTGTCATGGGTGCCACCAATCCAAAAATGTACATGGCGAGAATCAAAGAGAGATGTCAGCTTGGCCAATCTGGAGTTGGGAATGCCCGTGTGTTGCTATGAGATGGGCCAGTGGGGAAATCAGCCTCCTGCAGCAACCAACCCACTGCTAGGCTGTCAAAGCTCTGAAGTTTCCCAACCAGCAGCATCCAGAATGAAGATACACAGACTACGTGCAGACAGCCTTGGCACAAGCTTCTGGCAGCTGCTCTTCTAGCAGCTGATACGAACTCCCAATTCTTCCCTCTATGTCTCAATATTTTATAGGGTTGGGAAAGCTGCTTTTACCCCTGACTCGATAGAAGAGGAGAGGACATTCCTATTCTCCAAAACAAGCCCAAGAATGAAGGTCTCACTGCTCCCTCTTCTGCCCTCCTCAGCTGGAGAGTTTCTCCAGTGATTCCAGCCACTGATGACCTTATTAAGAAAAACCTGGACATACCATTCACCCTTGAAGTGCCCACCAGTCACATGCGGTGCAGGACCCAGCTAAGCTGGGCATCCATAGAAACAACAACCAGAGCTCCAGAAACTATGTCATTGAGGCAGTCTCCTTCTTGATTTTGGCAAATCCAAATGAACATCTACTCTCCAGCCAAAACTCTCACTTTGCTCAGGGATATCCACTACCCTACTCCTAGAAGAGAACATTCATCCTAGCCTGGGGATCTCTAAAGAACTATGCCCAGCTTTAGTGTCCCAGCCTGCTGTGGCTATTTTGCTCCTAATAATAGAGCTGCCGTTTCTCTGGGGGGAGGTTTATCACCTGTTCCTAGACAGTGATGGGCATGTGACTCAGTCCTGCCAGGGTTCCCCATCCCCTTAGCCACCATGAGTGTTTCAGGGCTATGTACATAATCCAAGCAATAACTGATATTCTCCAAGAGACTTTTTAATATGGACCTTGGGAAAGAGAGTGGGTCTTCTTTATTGGGTTATGAGATAAAAGCCGTGGGTAAGCCAAGACCTAGGGCTTCCCAGGTGGCTCAGTGGTAAAGAATCTGTCTGCCAATGCAGGAGAGGTAAGAGATGTGGGTTTGCTCTGGGGCTGGGAAGATCTCTTGGAGGAGGGCATGGCAACCTGCTGTAGTATTCTTGTCTGAAAGATCCCATGGACAGAGGAGCCTGGCAGGCTAGCCTCTATGAGGTCACAAGGAGTTGGACACAACTTAGCAACTGCACACACACACACACACACACACA